>JAEIFU010001362.1:0-71380 GCA_018904235.1 Lordiphosa stackelbergi | reverse complement strand
AGTTACGTATTGCTGATTAAGTTGTAATTTTATCTTATTTTGACATTTGACGAACAGAATTCACATATTTTTAAAAGAAAACCAAAGCAAATTTAAAAACTTCTTTAAAAGGAACCCATAGATGACCGCCTGAACTTTGTTGTATAATAATTCGTTTATAACTGTCGGCCCATCGATGACATTTTTTCCAAAATTGTTGTTCAAATAAATTTAAACTTTTGTTTATGTCATGTGTCTCCCTTCTTATTACCTAACTTTTGGCAAGCAACCTATCAGTCTACACCTTCTTTAAGTTCGTGAACCAGAGCTCGACTTTTTTTTTCAAAAAAAAATGTTTTTTTTTTCATTTTGACTTGAGAACATTATACAAAATTTTTTCGTAATGACAAAAGTAAGTATGAGGGAAAATATCTTTGGTCAATGGCCTTTTGATAGAAATATGTATTTTTTTTTTTGTAACAATTTCTTTTTGGTTATGTGACGTCACCAAAAAAAAATAAGTGAGATATGGGGGTTGTGGGCCACTTGAAAAAAGTCGGTTTTGACTTTCAAAGAGAATATTGCAATGACGCGCAATAAAACAGAGAAAAACTCTCCAAAGAAGTAAAAAATAAAAAAAGGCAAACAAAAGAACAGCCACAAGCAAAAAGTGCTCGTATATAAAAGAAAACAAGTCTCAATCAATTTTCACTCTTCATTGATATTTCTTAATTCAGAATATGAGAAAAAATTGTTCATTTTTTCATTTAATAAAGAATAATGGCTTAAAAACACGAATTTTAAACTTTAGTTGGGCGGCTCCAACCCCCACAAATTTTCGAAATGTCAAAAAATCATTTTTTTTTCAACATGAAAATAAAACCCAAAATTTTATTTTTTAAAACTAGTGATGAGGAAAGTTTGGTGCATCTTTTACCTAAAATACAAAATTTACAGAACGAAAATACATTGATTTTTGGGGAAGTTATGTTCGAAAAACTAAACTATCTCCACCCTACGGTCTGGTCCCCTATTTCGAGTGGATTTAAAAAGAAAATTGTATTTCCGAATCGTTTTCATTTGATGTTCGCGTTTCCGAGTAAAATAGAAATCGATTTACTTTTCGAATGAAAGTTCGAATCGATTTCGAACTACAATTCAGCAATGGTAACATGAACAATTTGATCAGCACTGTGCATGCGCTGATGCGGAATTATGAGCAGCTCGGTTTCATTTCGATCGTTTTTGATTTCGTCTACATGCAATTTCTGGGGTACAACTTTAAAATAATTAATTTTAAATCAAATTGATTGCCCAATATTTTTATGGTTACTTTAAATTCTTCTCAAAATATGACTTGTTAATATAAAAATATGGGGTTAAAAAGCGTCATATCTTCAGTCCGAAAGCTGTTGCGTTTGCTGCACGATCATATAAATAAGGAATTCTCAACTCAAGTGGCATTTCGTCTGTACTTTCTTGATTTTTTTCAAAAAATACATCGAAAAATGATACATTTGTTCTTGTTGAAAGATACAATTCAATCACATTGGCGACGTGAGCACAGGCTGATGAAATCTTAAGTTCTGGAGCCTGAAGAGTTCTACTGAGTTTTCAGAATTGCAGCATTGACGGCAGTAAAAACTCCGTATGTTTTTAGTTTTGATGATGCCTCGCAGTCCCATTCTTAAACTTTACTAATGCTGCAGTAATGTAAAGCAGTAACTTAGCGAGTGTGTACACTTTATTATGTTTTTCGTGCAAACAATCGTTCTCATCAATCGACAACTTTTCGCTTAGTGACGCAAGGTGAAGAGGAGATAGGAATCGATTAGAATGATTCTTTGCGCAAACTGTTGCCACGTATAGAATAGCGGCTAATCAAAATTAGATCAAATATTTCACCGTATTTTCAACGATCGGTCGTATTATTTCAACCCATATTCCAACGTTCTTCGTTTGTAGATACTTTTCACTGCTGATGCCTTTTTGAAAGAATCTAAATATTTGCATCTTTTTCTAAAATTCTTGATTACAAGAAATATTTTGCTCTTTGCATATATGTATTGGGTGAACTAAGACATTTCGGCTCAGCCCTGAGGGATGTTTTTTGCGATGGACCCTTTTTGGTTATTTGTTGTGCAATTATTTGTTCCACAACTTTTGACTAAAACGGTAATATCGAATTAGGCCTATAATCACTGTTCCCTTTTGGGATTGGGATTATTTAAGCTATTTTCCATAAGTTTGGAAATGTCGATTTAGTGAGCACTGCGTTGCATATATGGGTAATATGGGGAAGGATTTGTGGAAGAAGAATTTTCAGAAATTTGGGATTTATATTATCTAATCCTATTGCATTTATATGCAATACGCATATATACTTTGAAAATTTCGTAAAGATCGGCTTAGACGTCTATAATGAAAAAAAAGAAATATACATTTATTTTTATGTATCCACCACTTCACCTTACTTACTTTTCAGCAAGGTTTAAAACCGAAACAAATTTCGTTTTCGGTCAAGGCACTTTTATTGGCTGAAAGCTTTTTAAACTATTTAGGTCCTTGTATCCGTTTCCGTTCCGTTTTAGCAATTCAAACAAACGAAATAAAAAACCTCTTATTGGTTTTTCTCCAGAATTAAAAAAAACAGCCAAAAATCAAAGACACAGCATCCCATACAAACTTTTTTTTGGGATCCCATGTCAGCTACCAAGAACAATCGTTTTCTGTTTCACATGCGTCATCTATAATATCTATAAATCTTTGCAAAAACCCTTTGAAATCCTTGCATGCATTGTTTAATTCCGTTTTTTGATAATTACGATCAGTTTTAGATTAAATTTTCAGCAGCTGGAATATCAGCGCTAGCCGAAGCGATACTATGCAATTTTGCCCAAGTTTCAAAGCGTTCCAACTAAACTTCTCTTGCTTCCAATTTTTTTCGAAATTCACCCTGCTTGATAATGGAGTTTCATTCTGTATATCATTATAAGTACTTATGGCCTTATTGCGAAATGTATGTTTGCTCAGGGGCACTATTCTTGGATTTCATACGTAAACGTGCACATATTCATTAAATACTTTTTTTTGTACTATTTCAACTTGATTTCCCCATCGGTTATACCCTACTCCAATAGCCAGCGTATGGACACAACGGCACAACACAAAACAAATTGACATAGGGGGCAATAAATACAACAGCAACTGGCGAGTACAATAGAGCAGAAATATCTGGACATGGACATGGAACCTGGACTTGAGCCAGTCGACCACAAACGACTCACGACGAAGTCAAAATGTTGACCAATGCGCACAATTGGCAATTTGTGAAGTTAAGCGAAATTAATGAGGCAGAGGCTGGGCGAGTCTAAAAAAAAAAGAACCTTTGTAATTCTATGGGTGGGCGGCAGCTGCCAATGGCTAAATAAAAGACGCAGGCTGTTCATTAGTCACACCAGCACCAGCAGCCGCAGCCGCAGTGTGCCAGGGGTGGGGATAAGGTGCTCAAGAGCAATTTGGCATAAATCTTCGTCTTCATTTTCATTTCATTTCATTTGGCTTAACATTTTTTTTTTTTTTTTGGTACACACAATGGCGCTTTGATGTTAGTCAATGATTTTTAGCGGTTTAACCTTGGAAGCTTATGAATGGGTCCATTGTTTTGGGCTTTTGGTTTTGCTTCTTGGAGGCCCGCTGGGGGTTTGGTAGGAATGTGGCGTTAATGCCCATTTCGGTTGATTTGTACAAGTAGATGCTTATATGGGCATTTGGGTGGCATTAAATGGTAATTCAATTTGATTAAATTGCTTTATGCTCGGACATTGATCGGCATTGGCCTTGACAAGTTTATTCTACAAATTGTTGGCAGTTGTGTAGAATTGGAAGTTGAAGACAAACTTACGTTAGTTTTAGTTCTTAGACGGTTTCCCATTGGTACAAAGAAAGGTTCTTAATAATAAACTTACTCAAACAGAGCTACAGGGATTGCATACTTTTTGGCTAAACTGAAATAGATATACAGATAACTTGTTGTCCTTAGGTAAGATTTAACATGAAAAAACCACAGTTGAGTAAATATTTTGAGCAACCTCACAAATAAATCCTTATTAAAACTACCTTACTAGTCTGAACAATATTGACAATCTATGCTCTCCCTGGTCCCTGGTCAAGTCTTCCACTTGGTTATTTTCCACAAGTTTGGAAAGCATCCAAAGTTGTTACTTCTTTTAAATGATTCTACTTAAATCAAGTATCAAGTATCTTATATCAATCTGAAAATGCTCATTTCAAGTTCGGATCCTACTTGAAAATCAAATAATCCTGACTCGATATTAAAGTAAGAATTCCTGGTGAAAAATTAATACTACCTAAAAATGTTAAAATATTGAGGGAAATTCAAAAGTCTTATGACCTAAAATTACAACCAGAATATCATTTGGATTATCATGACCTTTATTTTACCTAAATTTTTTTTTGAGAAGCAAACATTGATTTTTACTAAGGAAGTAAAGCACTGTAGTGCCAAGATTTTTTTTAGAGAAAAGAAAGTAAACTCCAACGTGCCAAATTAGGTGACAAGTTAAAAAATTGCGGCTATATAGGAAATTTGGGGGACTTTAATTTTAGGTAATTTGATGTTTTTTATTACGATAATATTAGTTTAAAGACCTAAAATTTTCAAGAACTTGTAAACCTAATATATTAAATTTTTACGGTAGGTAGAATCATAACCCATATTTATCTCATTATAAAATTATTTGCCTTAATTCTTTGGGGATTGAGCTTTCTGCATATTTTATATACATTATTAATTCGGATTTAATTTTTTGTATGTCGAAAAGCTACAATTCAGCCTCAAGTGTTACTTCGAACAAAGACATATGTAGCTTGGAGACAAAATGACGTGACTTTTTGTCTTTAAAAGTATATATTAATGCCTTTAAAATTTTTTATTTTGTTAAGATTAGAAAATCAAGTGAATATTTTGCTGTCATAGATTTTGTGTGTCAGAGTATAAAGCATTAGTTTTTGTTGCCACAATCAAATTGAATATATACAAATGTCCATCGTAGCAAAAATCTTGTCGGCAGAAGAAATATCTCAACGACCATATAAAGTATACTATATTCTTGATCAGCATCAACAAGCTGAGTCGTGAAGTCTTGTCCAACGTCATTGTCTCCATCTGTTTATGAACATCTAGTATCTCCGCAGATTGCTAAGAGATATAAGTTTGATATGTCTGGTACAAATACGCTTCTATTTATCTGCATCGCAGATCAAGTTTTTTTGTTAAATTTTGGTTTCAGCTCCCGTCCCGCCCCGAATTTGGTTAAATATTTTTTATAGTTTCAAAGATACGAGATTGTTTACCACTCAAAGATAGTTAGAATATTATCAAAAAATTAGATCGATTTGTAAAAAATAAAATGTTCTCAAGGTATATCAAATTATTACTAACCGACTGCTCACTTTTTCACTCCTAAAAAATGAATTGCATAATTTCTCCCCGGATGGTCTATACACTGAGAAACAGTGGAGAGCGCTATTATACATTGTTTTTGCTTGGGTAACTTAGGGTATTATCAACGTCGCATTCCTCTTCTTTTATGTCTTTTTTCTATAATGATATTTGGGAATTAATCTAATATTACTTGAAAAATCTTTTATTTCAAAATTTTGAATTATTCATCTTAATTACTTAACTTTTATGGCCCAAAAGAAATTACCGCAATGGATGCTCTCCCATCTAATTTATTAGCCTAACTTTTGGCAAGCAACCTATCAGTCTACACCTTCTTTAAGTTCGTGAACCAGAACTCGACTTTTTTTAAAAAAAAAAAAGTTTTTTTCATTTTTGACTTGTGAATATTATACAAAATTTTTTTTTGTATTGACAAAAGTAAGTATGAGTCTTTGGTCAATTGCCTTTTTGATAGAAATATGTTTTTTTTGTAACAATTTCTTTTTGGTTATGTGACGTCACCAAAAAAAAGTGAGATATGGGGGGCCACTTTGAAAAAAAGTCGGTTTTGACTTTCAAAGAGAATATTGCAATGACGCGCAATAAAACAGAGGAAAAACTCTCCAAAGAAGTAAAAAAACTTTAAAAAGGCAAACAAAAGAACAGCCACAAGCAAAAGGGCTCGTATATAAAAGAAAATAAGCCTGATGCCGTCAATCAATGTTCACTCTTCATTGATATTTCTTAATTCAGAATATGAGAAAAGTTGTTCATTTTTTAATTTAATAAAGAATAATGGCTTAAAAACACAAATTTTCGAAATGTCAAAAAAATCACTTTTTTTTCAATATGAAATAAAAAAACCCAAAATTTTGATTTTTTAAAACTAGTGAAAATTTTGTGCATTTTTACTAAAATAAAAATTTACAGAACCGAAAAATATTGATTTTTTGCGAGGTTATGTCTGAAAACAACAACTATGATCCCACCCCAAAACCCCCCCAACATTTAAAATGAAACGTTATAGCTTAGAAATGATATGAAATAAATGATATTTGACATAATGTCAAATTAACCAGCGCATATCAAATTGATATGGATCTTATTTTTTTCTTTGTACGAAATTCCAATGTCAAAGCGAAATGAAACCGAGACCAAGCTCCAAACAGACAGAGAAAATTTCTCTCACTAATTTTTATTCCTCACAGCTAAAGTTCTGAGTAAATTTTTTTTGAACACCCTGCATAAAGGTATAGATAGTATTAAGTTTTTAACTTAAGAAGAATGGGAGGGTTTTTTTTTATCTAAATTTGACCCCAAAATATTATAAAAAGTAAGGAAATGGCAGAAGTTTACATATTTAAATGCAGAATTGAAATACTTCCTAAGCTATTTCTCGCGCTCTTACTGGTCTATCACCATTACGACTTTATGCGCTTAAATTTAAATAACAAATTTTTAGCTACTGAAGTCAACGATTCAAACCGCCCATTCGATTTAAATCTCATTGTTCGATTTATAATTAAAAAAAAATTCATTGTTGCGAGACTGCTCGAGTTGTTTTCTATGAAATTATAATAAATGCCCCAGTTGACATTGATGCTTAAAGCAAGCAGCTGATGCATAATGTTAATCAAACAATTTTAGCTTTGAAAGATTCATTCTTTTCCACGTTTCTTTTTCCATAAATTTAATTATATTGCCCACAATCCACACATTTCCTTTAGCCGCATTATATACATACGAGTACTGGCTGTTATTTATGCGCAACATTTACACAAATTTCCCAGGTGTCTTATATTTCATTTGCAGGCGCTTAAAACAAACAAATGAATGAATAATAAATAAATTAAGTGACTGAATTGAGTTGCTTTCAGGGTAGATTTTTGTAGTTAAATTCAATTTTTTGCACTGCCCTCCAGATGAGGGATGCCGGTTGAGGTACGTATGCACAATAGAAAGGTGTGTGCCTGTTTGGCCAGCAGATTCTCTGCCTGTCAACTGCAGTTTAGGGCCATTGTCGAACAACAGGCAGCTGCATTACACATGGCACTTTGCCCCCACCTCATAGGCCGTGCTTTAACTCAGTTTGATGCACATTCAATGGGTGTGTCAATGTGTATGGCTGATGACCCCCAACTGACAATGACCAGCTCAATTTAATATGCCTTGATACACTTGGATGGAGTGAAGAGAGAAAGTTAGATGAGGAATTGATAGTTAGGAGCTAATGGATTTTGTTGAAGCGAAACAGAAACTGCAGTTAAAAGTCCAAGTAAATATTTTGTACCTAAATTAAGTTTAAACCGTGATATGATACAAATAATATTAAAAACAGAACACTAAGCTTTTACGGAGAATTGATTTTACGTTCTAAACGAATGTCTTGTCCACACGACCACGGCCCTTGTTGTTCGCTGAGCGGCTAAGTGCCAACTGCTTACATTCTTCGGCGAGAGCTTAATGATCGTCTTAGCTTAGAAGCCGTCGTCCGAGTGTTAAGTCTTCGAGGTCTTGAGTTCAAGATCCAGTATAAGCAGAAAACATTGGGTGATGGTGGTGTGGTCGGTCGTATCCTCCCTTCTTCCCTTCAGCTTTCTTTCTAAAAAAATTTTTTTCAAATCTTTTAAAGTTAAAACCTTTTATATTCTGTACCAAAGGAACACAGAGTATATTAATTTTGTGCAAAAGTATGTAACTAGGAGATGGAATCATTTCCGATCTACGGTGATATATTCTTGATCACCGTCTGTATGAACGCGCAGATCTCAGAGATAGAGGTTTGATAGGTACTTCGGACCTTCTAAATTAATTTAGTAATCAAGATTATTTATTGATTTGCCGAAAGAATGATAAAGATCGTATAAAAAATAAGCCAAAAGTTAATGTTCGTATGCAAATAGCATTTAGATACTACATGCGAATAAAAAATATAAAATTTGTGCTTTCTAGTGATGTGAAATTTTTAATTCGGTAGGGAAGATTTTGTAGAAGAAATTTGAATTCACATCACGGCTGACGTCATGCTGTTTCTCTTGTTTTAGCGGTAGTGATTAAACAATGACTTAACAGTTCTTGAAGTCGTTTGAAGGCTAAACCATGACTTGATTAGGCACGTAAACAGCTGTTAGTAGTGACTGAACGTTGCTGAAACAAAGTGATAATCTTGGCGGCCAATGGCTTGAAGTCAATAGTTTCTTTCCGTGAATAAGATAAAAGTTTTTGTCTTTTGATGATTTGACAGTGAACTTAATTTACAGCTAATCTCAACGGCTGAACGTGTTGCGATGTCTGGCGTCGGTTTTCTCTACTATGATAACCTCCTCGACAGCGCCTCAAACAGCTAACGTGTATTTCTTGCATAACGTAAACGTGAGAATTTTAAAAGTGGTTAGATCTGGATGTCGTGACGGGGATCGCTTTGATCTAAGAATCAAGTTTCTTATCCGAAGCACTACTCATCGTTTCAACTTGCAGCTGGTAGCGCGCCTTAAGTCAGATGAAAAAGCTGATTCTCCTTTACGTTGCACGTGCTTGGACTACCGTTTCGTAGTTAACCTTCCGGGATTGAGAGAAGTTATCTTGATCCGGGAGTAATTTTTTAGTCTTGGCGTGTCTTGCTATCTCAAATGACTTGATCAACTAGGCCGACTTGATAGTGACTCAACCGATTCGACTTTTAATTAAAGCGCCTATTTCTGGCTTAATCAGAGTTTTTTTAAAGTGGGTAAAAAGTGACGTTAAGTGGCTTAAGGTCTTACATTTGTGATTTGATCAATGACTTAAGATAATTGATTTTGCCGTGAGCGTTTTGTCAAGTGACTATAAAAGATAAAGATCGTATAAACGGTACTCAAGTTATGGCCAAAAGAATGTTCGCTGCCGCAGCGCAGCAGCAGCGCTGCTTTTAGATGCTACTGCAGGTACAAAGTATATTGCAGTCGGGCTTGACCGACTTTATTGATGTGAAACATCTTTAATTTCGGTACGGAAGATTTTAGTAGGAGTGAAATTTGAATTCAGCATCACGTGACGCTGACGTCATGCATGTTTTGTATTTTTGTTTTAGCGGACAGTGACTAAACAGTGACTTGACAGTGTCTTGACAGTGATTTGACAGTGACTAAACAATGACTTGACAGTGACTAAACACTGACTTGACAGTGACTAAACAGTGACTTAACAGTGACTTGACAGTGTCTTGACAGTGACTTGACAGTGACTTAACAGTGTCTTGACAGTGACTTGACAGTGACTTGACAGTGACTTAACAGTGACTTAAAGTGACTTACAGTGTCTTGACAGTGACTGAACAGTGACTTGACAGTGACTAAACAGTGACTAAACAGTGACTTAAAGTGTCTTGACAGTGACTTGACAGTGACTTAACAGTGACTTGACAGTTACTTGACAGTGACTTGATAGTGACTTAACAGTGACTTGACAGTGACTTAACCGTGACTTCACAGTGACTTGACAGTGACTAAACAGTGACTTGACAGTGTCTTGACAGTGACTTGACAATGATTTGACAGTGACTAAACACTGACTTGACAGTGACTAAACAGCGACTAATCAGTGACTTGACAATGTCTTGACAGTGACTAAACAGTGACTTCACAGTGACTTAACAGTGTCTTGACAGTGATTTGCCAGTGACTAAACAGTGTCTTGACAGTGACTGAACAGTGACTTGACAGTGACTAAACAGTGACTAAACAGTGACTCTACAGTGTCTTGACAGTGACTTGACAGTGACTTAACAGTGACCTGACAGTTACTTGACAGTGTCTTGATAGTAACTTAGCAGTGACTTGATAGTGACTTAACCGTGACTTCACAGTGACTTGACAGTGACTAAACTGTGACTTGGCAGTGACTAAACAGTCCTTAAACAGCTCATAAATTTAGCATCATGTTTCACATCAAAGCCTCGTGAGTGTTGACGACACTCACACCTTATTTTTAATTGTTAAAATATCAATTAGCGAGTTTGGCTAAGGATATTGGGACTGTCTTTCTCGACTTTGATTCAGTTTCAGTTTTTAGTTATTTAGAACAGCTATCATTAACATCGTACCCAAAATATTTTTGCGCTGTCATTTGCCTGATCGACACCCTAATCATTGGTGCCACTTGATGAGGACTTTCCTGGTGCCTCTTGGTGAGGACTTTGAAGACTTTTGCGCAGCCTCTCATTGAGGACTTTTCGCTGCCTCTGGTGGAAGACTTTTTCGCTTTTGCGACTTTAGTTTATTGGTAAACCATACAAATGGCAGCAGAAAGGAAAAGAATAGTACCCATTATCGCCCCACATCCCCCGCTTTGTAAAAACGAATGTATTGAAATTGCAAACAGTTTCTTACTTTTGCATTATCCCCTCTCTCATCTCAAATGCAAAAATCTCTAATGAGTTCTGCCCTGTTTAACAGTCGTATCTCATAAATTGCATTGCTAAATCATAAACTTCCGGTCTCATGCACTTGCCCTTCCCCAATCCTATCCCCCCCCTCGATACCAGCGCTTACAATTAAATTTCTGTCCATTTTTGCTTGCCTTTGCCTTTACCTTTGCCTGAGCTTTTCCATCTGTTGATGACACTTCAAATGCTCTGACGTTGAGAATTTATCACCTTTGGTGGGGGTGCGGGAGGAGCAAGAGGGTCACGCCTCGTTTGTCAACTTTATTCAATTTTGAGCAACTGCTAGTGGAGATGCGGATGCTGTTGCCGCTGCCTCTTGCTTCCATCAAAGTTCTGGCATTTGATGCCGTCGCCATTGCGTTGGCTGCTTATTAAAAAATCCTTCTCCCTGCCAGACGGCAACTCAACTGTCGAGTTGAGTGCTGGCTGATATATTGCCCGTATTTCCCCCCCTCCCCCGTTTTTTTTTTTGCTGTTTGTCATAAGCTTCAAGTGGCGGGTGCAATGGCAGATCCAAAAATTTCAATAGCAAAAGTGAAATATTAGCTTTTTGATATTTGCTGCATACTTTCTGGCGCCTCCCAAAAGCCAAATTAAGTTAGTTTTTATGTTCTTTTAGTTATTTGATATATGGCCGAAATGAGATAAAAGTTTCTAAACCTGAACGGCAACTTTTCTGCACAAAAAAATACAAAGTTAGCCACAACAATTGCCAGAGCAAATGTACTCTGGTAATTGTTGTTTATTCACAGACTGTGCAGAGCTACCACTCCTGCTCCTCCTCCCGCTACCTGTTTGCCTGATGCCTGATGCGTTTTGTGTTGCACATAAATTGTATTTGTTGAACTTTATAATGGCAATGAAGTTGATGTTTTTACGCTTTTTCACTCACTGTTCTCTCGTTGTGCGTTTCGGCACAAAAGTTTTGCGTTTCGCTTGTTTGCTCTTCTTTGAGGCCTGAACGCATAAATTTGTATTATGAATGCACTTTTTTCGGTTTAAACTTTGGCATGCTTTACACATCTACAGACTATTTTACGTATGGTTAGGCAAATGGTCCATTTGTGCTGTGGCATTTCGTATCTAAGTTGGTATTTGCCAAAGTAAATAACAGTTTAATTTTTTAGCCATTTTTGAAATGTTTAGAACCAGCGCCAATTTGTTTGTCAAATCACCAGAATTTTAAGAATGCAATGCTCTACTCTTACTACTGTCTTCTAGTAACATACGCAATACAACAGAGGAATAGTTTTAAAATTTTTTATATTAATTAATTTTATTGTCTTGCCTGCTTCAAATGTTACGTTTGGGAACGTATAAAAAACCAAGCGGATATTCCGATTGTAACTTGTTTTGTTTTTCGTTTTAAAGATGCTTCAATTCTGAAAAAAATGAATAAGAAAATTTTAGATTTTTTTCAATTGTTGAATAATTGTTGTTTTACTATTTTACCATATTTTCCTACTTTGATGGGCATTTTACCTCGATTCAAGTTCTGGAGTAAAAATTTTTGTAAGATACATATTTATTGTATAAGCAAAATATAAGCAAATATAACACTTGCGTTTTTTTCCTTTTTCGAGTATTTCCGATTTGAACATATATGCATGCACTAATTGTGGTATTGAGATAATTTACCAATTTTCCAAATAAGAGAGCTGGTGGCCGGTTTCGCTTTGCAAAAATCGTAACTTTTGAACGGAAAAGAAAGAGTTATTTGAAAAATTCCAATGGGAAGGTGATAGAGAATTTCAATAGATAGTTTAAAATAAGCTATTGTAGGTCAACAGGATGACACAGGATCGGATGCGAAAGTGCCAAGCTTAACACACTGAAAATGTTGCAAGAAATAGGCAAATAAATGTTCCTTTTCTTAAAACGATTTATTAAATATTTGGTTGTAAAACTACTTTAAATTAACAAAATTTAATAAAAGCTAAAAAGCTTGAAAAAGACACGGGATTTTTCTCTTGAAATCGTTTAGGTTTATGTAAATATCGGGCTGGGTTGCGCGTGTAAGAAGGGCAATGAGGCTGCCCACCGTCGATTTAGGCAATTAAATGTACATATACTGTACTGTGTTAACTTTGGGAATTTATGCAAACTGGTGTATGTATGAAGTATGTGAAGTGCAAGGTACACATTTTAGCTTTCACAGAACCGAATTTATCTTTTCTCTATTTTTGTATATGTAGTTTGACATATATTGTATATTAATCTCTATAAATATAAAAGAGAGTGTCTTGACTGACTGACTGACTGACCGACTGACTGATAGGCAATCATCGCACAGCTTAAACGGTAAGAGTAGAAAGCTGAAATTTGGACTGCAGTTTCTGTTAGTGTTGAAAGCGCGTACTAAAACGGGTTTTGGAAAATTCCACCCGGAAAGTCGGAAAAGCGTCGGAAGAGTTTGTTGGGAAAAATGTTATTTTTTTCATCCGATTGACTTGAAACTTTGGTTTGTATGCAAAGTCCGCGAATTAATTCGACGTGTTTTCCCGAGGAAAATGGCCGGAAAATTCTGCATGAAAAAACTATTTTTTCATCTGATTGGCTTCAAACTCGGTTTGTAAAGATAGAATACCAAATAGTTTGAAATGTAATTATCCGATGTTGGAAAATTTGACCCAACGGTCGGAAAATTGCCGAGGAAATTCTGCATGAAAAAAATATTTTTCATCCGACTGGCTTCAAACTCGGTTTTGAGGGTACAATACGAAATAATTTGAAATGTGATTTTTCAATGTCGGAAAATCCGCCCCATGCGGAAAATTCCCGTAAAATTCTCCATGGAAAATACTGTTTTACCCGATTGACTTAAAACTCGGTTTGTAGGGTCAAAAGATTGAGATTATTTTCATATTCTGTGTTGGAAATACCCCTCGGAATGCCTACTGGGAAGTGGTTGGGAAGTGGATGGGATGTGGGTGGTTAGGGTGGGGTGTTTGGTGGGGGGGTTGGTTTTTTTTTTTTAATATGAGTGTATTTACAATCATCCCAAATGTGGGAATAAAATAAAAAGAAAGACGACGTTTTATGGTTAAGTCCGGAAATCCATTAGAAAAAATTCCCAATTTATTTTGCGCTACAAAGCAAGCTATTGGTATTTTGGTATTATTTACGTATGTTCTCGGATGCGAAATTTATTATTAAGACACAGTTAGCCATGATCAGTAGCGGATCTAGGGGGGTTGCTATAGGAAGAAAGAATGAAGTCCCAGCACTGATATGTTAAAAACAGCTCTTGACATTGTTTACGCATCGATTAAGTCACTCAGACTGCGACGTTCGTAAGATGCAAATGAGTCAATATCATCTGATAAAAGTGTATCACAATGACACGTCAGGCAATTCTTAAGAGAGGGAGATCGGTTTTTCAACCTATTCAAGTTGGTCCGGATATTTGTGGTAATATCGGTGACCAAAAACACAACCCAAATTCAAAAATTGGTCGGCCCAGTGAGACGTATAAATGTTTAGTGAGATACGAATCGTTAAATTCCTTGGACCACCTTTTGATAAATCCAAGAGCATCCATAACTTTGTTAGAGAAGACAATTGACTATTGAAGCAAGAAAATGCGGGTTCAAAGTACCAAAACTAGTCAATGATATCGAATAGCAACGGTGAAAAATTGCGATTTCAATTATCAAGCGAAAGCGATGTTGCTAACTGTGAAGATTTACGTTTGGAGATAACGAAGTTATACATCTTTACAGCTTACAGCTAAACAAATAATTATTGTCGTTAGTAAAAATTTTTTGTAATCAAAAAATTTAACTTCAAATAAATTGATTTTCCTCTCATTTTCAATTCATAGCCCTTCAGCCATCAGTCATAAAACCCAATTAAATTTGTCTACACCAAGAAAAAAAAAACAACGAAAATCTACCTGCTCTGTTGTTCTGCCCCTCCCCAACAGAATATCACAGTTCATTAGCCTCCATTAGAAGGGCGGCAACTACATAAAAGAACCGAATCTGTGTGTAAAAAGCAGAACAGGGAATCTCAACTGTGCAGCATCTACGTAGTCCAAGATAATTTGTGAAACCCTGCCATTCAATTACTTACAGCAAACATCCAGAATACAAGTACCAAAAAAGTATAAAAAAGGGGTAGAAAATGAAAGAAATTCTCAGGGCGCCAATCCTCAAACAAAGTTCAAAGTGCAGTAGGCGACGTGACTGCACTACCGCCATGGGTTTAATGAACGATAAATGAACAATGTACTTGAAATGCCAACTGATAAGAGAGAACATGCGGGGAATTCCCCTAATTAGCCTTGGGTAAAAAGTTGATAAATTCCAAAAGGCACAAGTATTCAAGCCAATGAACCTCAAACCTCTCAAGTCAAAATCACTTGATTTGCCTTTTCGTTTCACACAAATTCCTCAGAAATATTTATGTTGCTTCTTCAATCGAAAACTTTAAGCCCTTCAGACATCATCATTTATGTATTTAAAGGCTTCTCAACGGTTAAGCTTCTTTTGGCGGCGGGAGGATGGCCTGTCAAAGTTCGATAAGGCGCCTAAAAGAAATTATGAAAAATTAAATAAAACACGAAATCAATAAATTGCAATATTGAAATATGCATATACATATACATAATCGTTTGGGTTTGGGGGATAAAAAAAAGCATAAGAAATAATGTGTGCAAAAGCAGAAAGATAAAATGGCATAAATTATGTTGGCAGATATACTGTAGAAAATGCGAAATGACAGAGAAAGAGAGAGGGGTACTCAGTGCACTGGCTAAGAATATAAAGAAAGGCCTCTTGAGAAATTCCTAGAAATCACAAAGAACGATTTAGGTTGTGAATGTGTACAAGTGTGAATGAGATCATAATTCGCAGGTGTGGCAATTATATTATAGAATTTTATTTATTATAAAAATATCATTTTTTCAACTAATACTACAACTAATTGAGCAAGAAATTCTAATATCTTTACTCAACAATTCACAAACTATAAGCCCTGATTCGGGTTTCACTCCCGACAAAATTTGTCGAATTCATAAGTGGTATAAAATTGATTGAGTAAATCGGATTTAAAAGTTTAATGTTGGTTCCGTTCTATAATGAATACAGAGTACTTTGATTGAGAAAACTGAGAACATTTTACTCAAGATGAGCAAAAAATTCCAAAAACTCTAATCGACTTGAAATGGCTCCGTTTATTACAATGTGCTATTGTGCTAAGGTGTAACCATCTGCATGTCAGCTAGCGGATTAAGGGCTGGCAAAATATACCTCATGTTTGGCGCCAACAAATTTCTCAAATTTTGCATTTAATTTATAGAGAATATTACTTAAATTTGAGTTATAGTTAAAAAAATGCATCATAAAACATAATACACAATCTAAAAATTTTAGTTAAACATAAAATTGACCTATAACTAAAGAAAGGGGAATTGTTTGGCAAGAGATTCAGCCCTGTTCTTAGAGATGGCACTTTAACTGGAACAACTGGTGATCTAACTAGATTTTCTAATAAAAAAAAGGTGTGAGTGTCGTTAACACTCACGAGGCTTTGATGTAAAACATAATGCTTAGTTTAAAAGCTTATTTTCAAATGAGAAGCTCTCTCAATGGTATATAAATCAGCAAAGGCACTCTTTCGAAAGAACAGGGAGTAGAAATACCAGCCACAAGATCACTTGCTGCAGGGTTCTTTCATTTTTTTCAGGAAGTCTTGCCTATTCTGCTGATCCTTAGATAAATAATGATGTTTCACCCACCCAGATACCACCAAGGTGAGATTCCAGATCCCACCAAGATCACACCCAGATCCCTCAAACATTCCACCCAGATCCCTCCTAGATACGACCCAGATACAACACAGATCCCACCCAGATACAACCCAGACTCCACCCAGATCCCGTCCAGATTCCACCCAGATCCTTCCCAGATCCAACCTAGCTAGATCCCAGTTAGATCCCACTCAGATCCTACCCAGATCCCACTTAAATCCCGCCCAGAACCAACCCAGATCCCATCCAAATACCACCCAGATCCCGCCCAGATCCCACCCAGATCCCGCCCAGATCCCACCTTGATCCCACCCACATCCCAACCAGAGCTCACCCAGTTCCCACATAGATCTTACCCAGGTCCCACACAGATCCCACCTAGATTATACGCTGATCCCATCCAGATCCCACACAGTTCCCACTTAGATCCCAACGAAGATCCCACCCAGATCCCGCCCAGATCCCACCTAAATCCCACACAGATCCCGCCCAGATCCTACCTAGATTCTACCCTGATCCTATCAAGTTCCCACTTAAATCCCACCCAGATCCTACCCAGATCCCACTTAGATCTGGCCCAGATACTACCCAGATTCCACCCTGATAGATCCCGCCCAGATCTTTGTCAGAACCTACCCAGTTGCCCCTCTTCAGCATCTTTCCTACCACTTCGCTTCCTCCCTCTGCCCATCCTCTTGTGTGTGTGTTCGCCGTCACGTGACGCTGAAATCACATTTTACTCCTACTAAAATCGTCCGTACCGAAATTAAAAATGTTTCACATCAAAAATAAAATCTCTCGAAGTTCTGTTGCCATTATATGTTTAAGGTAACTAATTTTCTGAACTGTCAAGTTATCCGAATCAAAAAAAATATGTGAGATAGTCTTTAGAAGGCCTAGCTTTTGGGCTATAATAAGTGGGCTAACCCCTCAAATAAGCAGTCCCGAATAGCCAGCGAATGTCACGCCGCAGTGCACCGACGAGGCGCTTGTGTTTTCGACTGCTATAAGTAGCCTAACACACACCCAAGTCCTACTCCTTTCCCTTCCCATACATCTCACCCCGGGCCGGTCTAAGGTGTCACGAGAGGTGTCCCCCAATAGAAACACAACCCACCTCAACGCCTCCAACAGTACAAACAACTTCAAAAAATATCCTAGAACTCTAGAACCCACGAAAATCTTGACCTTTGTTTGGGAAATAGGGCTGCTATTGGTGTTGTAAACTCAGTAGTGGAGCGCAACAGACCAGGATTGGCCCTAATGTAAGACCCCAACAACACTAATCAATATGTCAAGTTAGGATAGAGATTCTGGTTTAATGAAATGACAATCAAGGTTTGAAGTCAATTGGATGAAATATCGGCCTTCTGTCTCCTACCATTTAAGCTGTAGACAGATAGATTTTAGGACTAACATACTATTAGTGGCAAAGCAGGGTCCTAGTAAACTAGCTTTGTTTGTTGGTAATATGATAGTTAACTCCTCGATTCCCAATCCTTCCGATATAGAATGTATCATGGTTTTTATGGAAAAAAACTAAACAAAATCGTTGCGAAATCTTTAGTCCAATTAAAACACAGAGTACAATTATTCTTATCATTAATTGAAGATGCTCCAAAATAAAATATAAAATACCAGACATAAAAAAACCAAGTCAAAAAGAAAATATTTAGAAATACAATTCTATAATTAAAGTTTATCGGAAAAGACTGACCATTTATATCGGTGTTTTTATTAACAAGATGTGTTGTCGGTTGACATAAGACACATGGCAATATTGATCTTCTTCTTATCCAACATATTAATAATTTCTGTCGCCATCTCTGCTTCCATTGCCGACCTCACTTAAAACTTTATAAACTCGTTTTCAGGCCTTGCTCAAAACTCAATTGTAAAATCTCCCTAATTCAATTTAAGTTACATTTATTCAAAAACTCTCGGCAAATAAATATTCAATGTCAACATCTTGAGCCACCCTAATGTAAGACCGCCCAGCTTGGCCAGCTCACGAATTTATTTATTTTCAATCAATGCTATCGCTCCCGCTCCGGCAACTTCCCACAGAGCCACCTTCCGCAACACCCAAGTTTGTCGCGCTCGTTTTGCCACTTTTGCCAAGCGAGAGCCGGGGAGCGCGTGCCTCTTGGAATATTTATGAGCTGCGTCCAGTGCCCGCAAACCGACCATCTTGGTCTGATACTACAACCAAGCCATCAACTGACGGAAATCAATGTTGACCCACTTGGCAGTGGGCAAGGACAGCAGCCCGAAGTCGACGCTCTTGCATTGTTGATGCGAAACGCAGCTTGGCCAGGCCAAGTGAAAGTCAAGTAGTGAAGAAATTAATTTCGAGCAAAAGTCATTAATATTAAGTTATGCCCGAAACCCCCAAAAAGGTCATAATGAGGGGAGGGTGGCCACTGGCCACCCTGTCGTCGCTTGGCCTTTAATTGCATTTTCCAGCAGATTCCGTTGTTCAAATGGCGCTCTGATTTCCGTTTCCGTTGTCCACTAAATTGTTGTCTTGTTTTGGCCAAACCCGACAAAAAAAACCCTTCGCTTTTTTGTTATTGCCACGCCCAACAGAAATGTGATTTATGGCACAACATTACAGTAAATCGAAAAATGGAACAAAAAAAACTGGAGGGCGATAGGGGAGAGTAAAACTTATGCTGAGATATAATGGTAGGGGAATGCTCTTTGATCTACTCTATACACCATTTTAGTTTGCGCAAAAATCTGATGAATTATTTTTGGATCAGGGTAAGGATTTTCAAGGAATTATTACTAATTGATTAGGATTAGAAATACTCTGAAAATAAATGTGAATAAATACTCAAAAGTAATAAAAAAAAATCCCACTTTTTACTTTTTTGAATAAAAGCTTGTTTGTGTGGTGAAGAAAAAAAAGTATTTAAAATGGAATTTTCTTGGATCCAAAAAAGAAAATATAATTGAATGTTAATTCGGCAAAAAGTTGTACATATAAGAAACTTTCAAGTCGTGTTAAAGTGTAAAACCAACAAAGTCTGCTGATGAGAAAACTGGGAGATCCTCGAAACAGAACTGTACGGTCAAACCATTGCTATGTACTCTTTGGTAAAGAGTTCACACATATGGGAATATTTTCCATTATCCATTGTATGGAAAGGCAGCTGAAGTGATGTTTTCTCCAGCGATAAGCCTACTGAAGATTCATTCGGGAGAATGATGAAACGGTACTGTATAGGCAACCAGCTCATTTTTGGTGTACAATAATGCAAAAGTTGTTTTCTGTTGTGAACAAACACAACTTTTTCGGACCTAGAGCCAGCTAAAACTCACTAATTTTCCATTATCTTTAAAAGAGGTTAGTTTACTTTTTGATTCTACAAGGCAACAAGGAACACGAACCTTTTTTGTTAAATTGCTTATCACATCTGGATTATTTGGTTATTTGAGCTTACAGTTCCTTAAAATACCTATTTATACCCCAGTGGGATGCGTTTTGTGGGTAACTCTTATTTTTGATTGAACCTTTCATTAAACCATTGTAAGTAATTTTCTTCTTTATTTAAAATATTTTTTTACCCTCTTATTACATTTGTAGGTATTTCCTAGAGATATAGGCTAAAATTTTAAAAAGAAGTTTATTCTTATCGACTTGGTGTCTAACCGTCTGTCGATCACTGCTTTCCAAATCCTTTACTACGCAGTCTAATACACCTGACTTCCCAGGTCTTCCCCAGATAACAGATCGTTCAACTGCGTAGTGAGCATTAGACTAATATGATCATATTTGTTCCTCAGGGCTATCAAAAAAATTCGTAATAATTTCTAGTTACCGTAATGAAAAACCAAACTTCGAAATTTTAACGTTTTATACTGGCGCCGTGGGTTTAAAGTTGCTACATTTAATTTCAGTTTCCCCTTTTTCATTTGACTATTTCGTAGAAGTAACCTTTGAGATGCCAAACGTTGTTGTATTAATTTTAATGTTATTTTTTAAAAGTATTTTATTCAAAGCAAAATGCAGGATATAGAGGATTCAAACAGCATTTATTGGATTGGGGCGTTGCGGGCAGAGCTGGATTCAGCAAAGAAAATATGTCTTAGTGGTTCTTCTGCAAAATATATGAGGACACAAACACTCATTAAGGGACAGCGTAAACCACACCGTCCTTCAAATTGATGGGGTACTAAAATCATTCGGGTTAACCATGAAACAAGGAAAGAAATGTGTGCAGAAGCTTAAGGAGACTTAATGATCAATATGTGGCTCTAAGAAAAAATGTCGCTAATAAGAGTTGTACCGCAATAGAGAAAGGACTTTTATGGGCTATTTAGAAGGCATTTTTGATGACGCTCCAGAAAATTCACAGGAATTGAGTTATGATACTGAGGGGCGGGAAACTAGTAGAGGACTTCGATCGGCATAATACAAAACGCGATCAGCGTTCTTTAATGCATCGAAGAACACAGACAAGCTTATCTAAATAGCAAAATAAATACTTTTATGAATAAATTTGAATAACTACTTTTAAGTTATACTTTTTTCGTAGAACTTTTTAGCGGGCTCTAGGTCATTAAGTTATGATTTTGTCCATAACTTAACCACAAAGGAGGCTGGTTGACTGTTTTTTAATTTTTTGAGCGGCTAAATTTGCTCAATTTTTCGCCCTATTTGGAATGACTGTAATAGTTTTAGTTGTGTTCGGCTCATAGCGTATCCATGATTAGTAAAAAATACCTCAATATTTAATTTTCTTTTTGGACAATGGTCAAACAATGAAGATTTTCACGCGAACAAAGCTAGCGGAACATGGAATGTTCGGGTGAAAAATGCATACGCCCAAGGAGCTCTTCATCTTACGGTATGTCACATGCTGATCCTGCAGTTTTAATTCAGGCACAGCATTGATTGTTTGTGGCACAACAACCGTTTTTAATTTCAACAACAACGTTTGGCATCTCAAAGGTTGCTTTAACAAATCCGTAAAATGAAAAAGGGGAAATTGAAATTTAATAAACCTTAAAATTTCGAATTTTGGATTTTCATTACGGTAACTAGAAATTATTGCGAATTTTTTGCGCCCTGAGGAACAGAACATTTAAAAAAATATATTTTTCATATAAGTTTATAAAGAAAATCATCGCCGACTATTTATAACTGAAAAAATAGATGATAACTTAGGGCTTATTTAAATACTTAACAAAATAAAAAAAAAGGGGTAAAATACTAAACCAATATACCAATAAACACGTTTTCCTGTAAGGGGGGTGTCTTTATTATTTGTAGCTGCATCCATTTTTACTCCTTCCATTCATGGTTTCCCAAGATTGCTGCTTTCGCGTAGTTTGGAAGCCTGTGTTGTGGCATAACAAAATTTTTCAAACATACTTAAGATGCAAGTCTGCGGTTGTTAAATACATCTGCGACAACCCAGTTTCGAGGTAGAGGAACAGTATTTTGACAAAGTATCGCAGCAGACTCTCGACCTCGTCATATTCCATAATATCCCCCTAGTTGAGCGCCGTAGCACATTATGGATCTAACTGCTGCCTCAAAGAGTTGATATTTTGTACCGATTGGTACAACTTTCTTACTTAGAAGGGACTTCCATGTACAGTTGATAGCCATTTTCATACCATTGTATAGAACAATAACTTTTCGGCATGAGTGAGACTCGAAAATGTTGTCAAAAGGCTAGACGACTATCTGAAGGTTATAAGCCCAAAGTCTCACATAGCAAGGACGAAAATGGAAATCTGGTCACATATCCGTAAGTGGCCCTAGATAAATAGAGAAGGTATTTCTTCAACCTGATGGGAGGCGATGACAAACACAATGCCGCCTCTGGAATAGTAGCAATGCCACCAATTGATAATAGTAAGATAGACCCACCGGACCATCACGAAGACTGTTTAGTCATAAAAAGGCTAAACCATAACAAAGCAGCTGGCGCTGATGAGTTGTCCGACAAAAGCAAGCCCGAAGATTGGAGACTAAGTGCACTTTGACCAATTTTTATAAAAAGAAGACTGTGCAAAGAGACCAAGCAAATCTTCTCTCAATCTCTTGGCGTGTGTGCTTTAAATTTTTCGCACAAGGGAAAAGGACCTACAGCTTAACGCCGAATCCGAACGGCAAAGTTTGAGAATTTATATATATATACTTTATGTGGTCGGAGATGCTTCCTTCTATGCATTACAAACAGCCCGACAATTTTAATATACCCTCTCCAAGGGTATGTTCAAAATAATAGAAATCAGAAAGATGTTCTGGCACTTTTGGAAGTTCCATTTTGACACCCTGTTGTAGAACGAACTATTGAATGACGGGACGGATTATACTCAGTTGATTAATTAAAAATATATCAAATAATAATAATGCAAATGAAAAAATTTAATTTTTTGCATTTAAAAATTCAGGCTGTTTCATATATTTATTATCGATATAAAGAAACTGTGCGCTGAGAAAAATTAGGATTATGCACTGGACATTTTCCCTACCTCGCCCAATTCCTTCATTCACATCAAGTTGACCTTGATGCTTGAGTTGTTGTCATCTGGAATCTAAAACAAGTTTACAATATCTCTACAATTTGAAACCAAAGAAAAAAGAAAATCAGATCAACGTAAGGTGAGTACATCAGTTCCAAAGTTAATTTCAAAATGGGACCTAAGAAACATTCCTCAAAAATAGAGGCACGTGCAACTGAACCTACTATAAAAATAAACAACAACGATACACGTTCAATAGGCATACAAGCAGAACACATTAAAACCGGAGAAGATAACTTATAAAAAAACTAAATTAAGAAAAATAAGCTTAAAAATTGTTTCAGTAGAAAATTCTCTTTTGCGGCGAGATGGAAAATTTGCCGTCGATGCGGATCGCGCCAGATTGGACTGACTTCTGGAAATATAGACTTCAAAAAAATAATAATTAAAAGAAATAATAGGTTTTTTCACAGAAGTAAAAATAAATGGTGAGCACCCATAATTTTATCCCTCTGAGACAGTTGCTTTGGAAGAGTTAGCAAACATTTTACTCTTATAATATAAAAAGATTTTAAAATAAATAAAACAAAATAATTCAAAATAAATAATATTTATTTTCATTATTAAATAAAAAAAATTGTGCGCTTAACAACCTCTCTCGACGACGTTTGCTTTCCTACTGTTAAAAATAAGGCACGTCTAATAAAGTACGAAGCAGCTGTGCTGATTATGTCAAATTTATATTTCTAAAAAAATGGCTAAAAACAGCTAAGAACAAATTAAAATAGCTAAAATAGAAAGCTAAAAAAATGTGTTGCTTAAATAAAATATTTTTGGTGCAAAAGTGATTGGTTCGGCAATCTGCATTGCTCAGTGATTCTACTTGTATGGATCCGCGGC
The DNA here is from genome assembly GCA_018904235.1 of Lordiphosa stackelbergi. Lineage (NCBI taxonomy): Eukaryota > Metazoa > Arthropoda > Insecta > Diptera > Drosophilidae > Lordiphosa > Lordiphosa stackelbergi. Next base: position 47,374 of record JAEIFU010001362.1, on the reverse strand, counting down.
CATAAAATACTTCTACTGGTGATATCGTTATAAAATTTGAGCCCCAAAACAGATTTCTTGGTTATAAAATGAAATTTCTACGACGCCATCACAGACAGGAGCCATCACATAGGTGAAGCTAGCGGCCAAAAATACTTCCTAGATATTGGGGGGTTGATTTTTTTATTTTATCCATAGAAGAAACCATGAGTCTAAAATGAATGCCTAGCCCGCGCATATCGACCTCAAGCTTTCAGGACATTTAATGATTGTCTTTTCCAACTGGGCTGCAAAGCAGCTGGTGCTGATGAGCTGCCCGCTGAATTGTTTAAGACTGGCGGCGAGGAGTTGGTAGAAGATTGGAGTCTAAGTGTAATTTGCCCAAAAAAGGAGACCCTACAGTTTGCGCCAACTACCGTGTGATCAGTTCCCCTTCCTTTATAAGCACACTGATTGCACCTTATTAGTGATCTGGTAAAGCCACCTGGTAAAGCCACCACAGACCAGTGATTCACATAACGACAAATTCTTGACAAAACCTATGAGAGAGGTATCAAAACCTACCATCTATTTGTTGATCAGCCTTCGACACACCGATAAGGTCAATGTGCTTTGAAGCCCTGTCTACCTTTGGTATACTAGCAAAGTACGTTTGACTTTGCATGATGACGTTGAGAAGCAAGCAAAGCTCCGTCAAAATAGAAAAGAACCTCTCCGAGCCTTTTGATACCAAAAGAGGTTTTAGGCAGGGTGATAACTTATGGTGTGACTTCTTTATTCTGCTGATGGCGTATATACTGCGTCAGTGTCTAAATGCCAACAGATCGGGCACTATCTTTTATAAAGATATCAGTCTGGAAATCGAAAGAGAATTACTCTTGCAAACCGATGGTACTATGGCGGAGTTCCCCAGGCACAAACATATTCGCCAACTTACACCAAAAGCTTGCTGAAGTCATGCATCACTGTGTGTTAGAGAGAGACAAAGTCACATTTTGGGAAACCCTGTACTACGGTCTCAGTGGGGAGTTCAAGAGCAGATCCCTCACTCAAAAAAACGGTACAAAAGTCGCTTATCAGCAGAAGCATGGACATTAACAGCAGCGGATGAGGCGGCGATTAGCGTGTTCAAGTGAAAAACCTTGCGGAGGATTTAGGGACCATTAAAAGTTGATGATGGATTTCTCATCCGAGTGAATCACGTACTATACGAGCTCTATGGGAACACCAGTCTAGTCAAGCGCATAAAACAATAGCTGCTGCGCTGGATAGGATATGTTACCCGTGGATGAACAAGCTCCATTAAAAAAGGCGTACGATAGAAAGAAGGAAGACTTTGGGAGAAAAGGCTAAAAAGGACGACAGAAACTGAGTCGGCAAGACATTGCCTAGCTCGGTGTGAAGAACTGGTGCCAGCTCGCACGAAACAGAAGCGAATGGCAAGCTTTAACAGCAGCGGCCGAGACCGTCAAGTGGTTGTGATACAAATATCTGGCCAAGAAAAGAAGAAAGAAGATAGTACCATAACTTCGATTTAGGGGGTATTCTCCATGTCGCGGCTGTTTTATGGACCTTTTTTAAAAAAAATCTTATCTTAAAACGCAAAGAGTTTTACCAACTCTGTTTTTTGTTTATTATGTTATATACAGATTAGAGTGAACAAAAAAATTTTTACTGCTTCGATACGAGGGCTGTTCAAAAAGTTCTTGGCCGTCAAAGTGGGTGTCCAAAAAAAAGGTACAGTGCTGGCGACCATGATTCCACGTCTTCAGGTTGTGTGAAATGAAAACTAAAAATGGGGTTATAATCAGTATAGATGTCACTCTGGTCTGACCCTTGAAAAACATTTTCTGATTTTTTTTTGACAAAATGGCGTCCATTGATAGATGAAGGTTCGATTTTGGGCCCTTTTTTTGTAGTTTAGTGTAACAAAAAGAAATAGTAAAATATTTTAAAATTATGATTAAAGGTCAGACGAGAATGGTGACCAGAGATTAAAACCCGAACGAATAACGGTTTGGGTTACGGTTACTGTTTTATCCGATCGCTTTTTTCCGGTTACGGTTATATTACGGTTGTGGGATATCGGTTACGGTACTGGTTACGGTTATTAGCCTAATTCTGTTTCAGGTTTTGGTTACGGTTACGGTTATTAGTCTAAAATCACAAATCATGCCGATAGAAGCGGGGAATTATTAAATATTCTACTCCTAAAAACAAGCGCTCAACACTTATTTGGGTGGGTGGTACTGCTAGCAAAACTTTTGATAATTTAAAAAGATCTGGAAATATTGTTTTATTTTTTCCCACCGTTCCAATATGTGTACCCTGCCAAGCCTTTTTTTTGTTTTAGAAACATATTTTTAATGAAGATGTCAGATTGCTGTTAATTAGAACTGTTGGAAATCTCCGACCAACTTGGTTTTGGACTGTTTTCCCCTGATAATTCAATCAAATTATGGTTGTCCATTATTTGACAGTGCAGATTTCATAACAATTTAAAACAGTTCATTTTCTGCAAGGCAGATTATATCTCGGGTCAAGAAATATTGCACATTGATAAGCATCATTCTCGAACAGATTTGGTTTTCTAAATTCTATCTCGTGAGACTAAAGTTTGGTCAATGCTGAGTTGTTGTTTTTGATTTCAAATTAACATTGAATCCAGATAGAATAGCAATCATTAAAGACAAACAGTTCGCCCTGCATTCTTGTTGATGCCACTTTTTCTGGTGCTTAAACTGTAATAATTTCGCTAATATTGTCCCACATCTTAGGTTACAGAAAAAAATCAGAATTAGCTGAGGTACGAATTGAGCCGAAGTCGTACATTTTTGGATCGGCTTTATAGCCAGCATCCAGTGTAATATCACATATGTATACGGAAAGATGAGGAGGGTAAAGATTTTGGTTAGCTGCAGTCCCTCTTTCTCGTTAGCTCTCTTTTCTTTGTGCCCGTCAGCAACAGTGGAGCGGAATGTATGCATATAAATTGTTCATTGTGCATAAATCAAATAAATTTCTATTCATAACTGTGTCAGAGAGAGAAGGGCATACTTTTCTGTCCTCTCCATTTGGCTTGCCGTGGTCTAGACCAGAGCCGGCCAGGCATAGCTACCAGGGGCCGAAGTCACTCAAGTTTTTATGCAAACGCGAGCCGAACTTATGGTTGTATAAATTGGTGAACACTGACACTAGTCTGACACTAGTCTGGAGAGAGCTCTCTTGCTAACTACACACAAGCACACTTTTCTGGCCTCTACATTTGCCCGGCACTGATTAACGTTTATCGAAAGTTCTAGTAAAGGAAAACCGAATTAACCCGTATATTGGTTTCTGTTTCGGTACTAATAACCGGTTATGTTAATAAAGGTTATTCGGTTACTGTTATAAGAAACAATTTTTTTCGGTTACGGTTACGGTTTCGGTTACAAATTTTAAAGTGTTTTTAGCGGTTAAGGGTTACGGTTTCGGTTACGGTTTTAATCTCTGATGGTGACAATTCTGCGTCGATTTCACTTTGAATCATTAAAATCGGTTCAGTGTAACTGGAGATATCATGGCCGCCAGTTCGAAAAACGTGGCTTCGAGTTAAATGCGTTTAAAGTTTGAAGTAATTTGAAAATTGCTCGTTTTATCGAAAATATTGGTCGACCAAAAAGGCTATATCTTCTAGAGTATTTCGAATTTAAAAAATCCAAGTATCCAAGCTATGAAATAATAAAAAAAAATCTAAAAAAAAACCGGTGAACATGGAGAATACCCGCTTAAAAAAACTTATTCTTATTTATTTTGGGAATTAGCAAAATTTTATACTGCCCAAAGGTATGCAACGGAAAAGCAGTACAGAAGGCTTGTCTTATTTATATTTATTATTTATTTTTTAAATCGTGTTTTCTGCAATATCCGTTGCATACTTATAGGCAGTACATTATGTCATTTCGAACAAATATATTCAAGATGATAAATCTTCGCTTTAAAAAATCGTAAAATTGTTTGGGATAATTTATTTTAAAGTTAAGAAATAGTACTTTACCATAATATCAATAAGAGTTAATTAATGCCTCTAAATAGGCATTTGCTTTAAATTTAAATGTTTGCGGAATAGAAATTTGAAACAGGCTGTTTCCAGTCTTTTATCATTTCATGCATACCCTCAAGTCCTGAGTGTATAACACCACATGGTGAACTATTTTTATCGCTTCTGGCTTTTGGATTGTACAAATGTTGTTATATTTTTTTTTCTCACGCCAATCGATAGCAACAAATTTATGACCAGAGTTGCCTTACTAAATGAATTTATGGCAAACGTTTAGCAGAAAAAATTGGGAGGGGGGGGGGGTTTTCCATTTGCGCTCTAAAAATATTATGCGTTACTTCTCTTTCTACTGTTCGCCCCGCTGCAACCAGCCCGCAAAAAGTTGGCAACACTGAAAATTCATTTTGGTTTTTTCCCCCATTTTTGGGGCCAACAAAACTTTTTGCGGTTAGTGTTTTTCGCCTAAAAGCAGGCTTTAAACTTTGCCTAGCCCGCAACCGTAACGCCGCTGCAGCCAACGAGTTGCAATTTTACATTTTCTGAGGCGTTCATAAATTTTGACACTTTTTGGCTTCGGACATGTGCAGGACTGTACTAGTTTTTGTAGCTGTTGTTGTTGTTGGTTCATTTTTATTTTTTGGGTGGAACTTGGCAAGTATTTCTGTGGTTTTATCTATGCAAAAGTAAACTTTTTGGACTCTCGCTGTGGTTTTTTGTTTAAGGCCTTTGAATTGCTAACGAAGTGAGGATGCAGCCGCTCTGGAGGCTGCTGGGATGACGTGGCCAGATTTGAGTTTGGGGTATAAGCTACTGTAGCACTTCTTGAGCCGGGGCTAATTAATTGAAGTTTGAAGTTGAACTCTTATTAAAAATGTTAAATATTTAAGAAAGTAAAGTTTGAACTTTATTTTATTTCCATTATTAATTATTTATTTAAAAATTATCAGCATCTCACTTGAACCCTGAACAATGGTTTCAAGTCTCAGATAGACGGGTGCACTATGTAAATATTCTCGTTGAAAAAAAAGTAATTTAAAATCAGTGCTGCTGGCAATATTTCGTTCATTTCATAATTAATCTTGTCGCATAAATGTTTGCTTTAAATTAAAATGGCAAAAGCCAAACAAAAATATGTATTTATAAGCTGCAGCAATCATAAATGTAAATACACATTTTCAACTGACGTGGCATATTATTTTGAGATGACTCTGCTGCTCTCTCTGTCTTTCTCTCAGACTCCTCCGGCTGTTCCTGTTCCGCAATCAAAACAATTGAAAGCCGTTACGAGATTTTTGTGGTCTACAAATTGAATTTGCCATACTCTGACCCCCAATGTGCGGGGCAAATATTTGAGTATTTTTGCTGATGCTAAACAATTTGTGTGTTGCATTTGATGGATATTTTAATGGTTACGAGCCAGACGCGCGATGCAGTTAACAGAGTTTTTAGACTAAACAAATTGGCAATTTATGTAAAAATATTTGCCATGTCATGTTATTGTTAAGGGTTTCTGCATAACAATAAAAACAACCCATTGACCCAATTTTTATACCCGTGACTCGAAGAGTTAATAGGGTAAACTGAAATCGTGCAAATGTATAAAACAGGCAGAAGGAAACATTTTCGAGCATGTAACATATATGCTTGATCAGCATCAACCATATAGCTTGTATAATGTCTGACTCCTATTGTCTGCACGTAGATAAAGTTTGTTTCTAATTTTTGCTCTACCGCCCCCTCAAAAAGAATGTCGAATAACTCCCTCAAACTCACATTTATATAACCAACATCTATAATCTTTGAAAATTCCATTAAGATGGGTTAATAAATAGCGAAGTTTTGTAATATATTTGGGCTGGGATATATATTCGACCTGCTAATAAAAATGCGGTGCCTACTTTTAGGCTTTTCCTCAAAAGCCACAAATTTTAGCATTTATTTAGGGACAGCATGCGCTGTCTAACCAACATTAAGGAAGGGTATTAAACATTTCTTCCGCTGAGTAACGGGTATATCGAAGTCGGGCACCCATTTAGGGTGTATGTAACAGGCAGAAGAAAACATTTCGAACGATTAAAAGTATATATTTTTGAACACAATCAGAGAAAAACTGTCATATCGTTGAAATTCAAAATACGGAATTTTTTAAAATATTATGTAGTGACAAAAAAAAAAATAGTAAATATAAAAATTTCAAAAAATTATATTTTTATAAAAAAATTAAAAAAAAAAAATAAATATTTATATTAAAAAATAAAAAACATTTAACCTAAAAAAAAAAAAAAATAATTTTTAAAAAAATAATAAAAAAAAAATAAAATCAAAAAAAAAAAAATATAAAAAAAATTTTGTAAAAAACAAGGTTAAACCTTAAAAAAAAAACATAAAAACATTGGTTTTTTTTAAGAACAAACAAAACAAAAAAAAAAATATTATACAAAACAAAAAAAAAACAGAACAGATATTAAAAAAAAAAATATTAAGTTAAAAAAAGAAAAAAAAAAATTTTTTATAATCTTTTAAAAATTGTGAAAATTTCTCTAGGTTCAGATTTATACTATCAACGTAAAGAATGAATGGTCTAGTTAAAGAAGCTCCACCTATGACTGTTTAAATTGAAAACTTCAGGATTCATTTTTAAATCCTCTGGCTTTTCTTTTCGATAAACGTTCTTTTTATTATAAGCTCAGTGCCAATATTGGCTAAAGTAATCTGAGCCCAGAGTTTTTTTAACTTTGTTAACTTCTTCTGAAGCTCCAAAAATTAATTTTTAAAGAGATTCTTAATTCACTTTTAAATGAATCAACTTTTGATCGCAAAAGAAGAGATAGTTTATAAAAACCATAGAAGCAATGAACCAATATCAAATATAAAATCTGTAAATGATGTAAATGATTAAGTTTGATTTTTCTGATCTAAGAGGTAGTGAAGGTAGGTAACACCTCCTACAATATAAAATGCTTTGTGACTTAAACTTAGCATTGATCAAAATTTGTAAAAGTTGATTGAATTTGATAACTAAAGTAGCATTATTGAAGTATAGAATATTATTTGAACAAATTAGTATTTATAAACGGAAACTATTCTGTTCAAGTTGTTGTTCAAGTGACACTGAGGTTCAAACCAAAACCTTGGCTTCAGGAGTTCCAAGAACCAGTCCGCGAACCGAACCTTAAGTTTTACAACGGGTTTGAACCCCGGGACCGAACATTCTGCAAAATTTTAGAGGTTTACAGCCTTGGTATAAACTTATCTAAAACGTTTACATACGAATGACAAATTCTTTAATAAGGTGGTAGCACTTCCAATGAAAATTTGGCAGCCTTTATCATGGAGAATGAGTATTAGAGAGAAACTTTGGACAGTCGACACCGCTTTTGTCAGAAATTAGTTAGCTGCTCGCTGTCACTTTCGCTCTTTGGATAAATTTCGGAAAATAGTCGTCTCGCTCTAACCACAGTGATTTCCTACTGACATTATAAAGTATCTTTTTGGGCACTATCGTTTAGCACCAGCAAAATTAAGAGGCAGCGTAAATTTTCTCTCTTAAGGCCTATACTCAGATAAGATAAATTTTTTGGTTTGGTACGATATTTAACATGAATAGAAAAAATTTTGTACAGCTTTGAAATCTGAATACGTTTGAAAAGGCATCCTTTTTGTATGAAATTGTTTCTATTCATGTGAAATATCGTACCAAACTAAAACTTTATCTCATCTGAGTATAGGCCTTAATACTCATTGCTCGATGATTTTATGTTGGTTAAAAGTTTGTCTGTCATCAGGAATTTTGGAAATCATGCCACAGAAATCTCTAGAAATTTTGCCGACGGTTGGTTTGTAAATCTCTCAAAAAATTCGTGGGTGCCACAGAACTTCGAGAGATTTCATTTTCATATTAGAGAATATGGTAAGAACAGCAGATGTTCAATTGAAGTTCCATCTCTGAAAACAGAGCTGAATCTCTCGCCAAAAAATTTCCCTTTTTTTTTACTTATGGGCTAATTCGATGTTTTACTGAAATTTTTCGATTGTGTAATATGTTTTGTGTTGCATTTTAAAAAATAAATTCAAATTCTAGTTCATATTCTTTATTAATATAAAGCAAAATTTAAAAATTTGTTGGCGACCAACATCAGGTATAAATTGCAGCCCTTAATCCGGTGTTTGTCAAGTAGATGGCGCTGACCATCGATAGGTGGAGCCACTTAAAAAGCGATCTCCCAAATCTCCTAACAACACACGGGAGGTTTGAAACTAACCAAATGAAATTTCTGTGGCACATAAGAATTGGAATTCGGTTGGAATTTGGTTTCTGTGGCACCCCCGAATATGAAAATATGCAAGGTATGGAAACACAGTGTAAGTTATTATGAATTTGTTTACTTAAATTGTTTTTAATGAAATTTAATATTTGCAGAAATAAATAAAAGTCAGATGCCGCCAATGGTCCGCCAAAGCTTTTTAAAATTTGTAAATATTGTTTTTATGTAAGTAAAAATCTGGCCAAAAAATATTTTTCTTAAAACTTACGTACCTATCAAAATAGTTATTAAATAAACGGACGCGGATCTCTGATGTTCGAGGCTAGAGTAATTGAATGGATTTGCATATCATCTTCTAAAAATTCGGATGGCGTACCTTCTTTAATTGGTGGAACACGGTCTTTTGTTTAAATTGCCAGATTTTGAAGCACTGAGCATGCAGTGATTACCACTTTCGAAGTGGTTATGTTAATAGGCATCCCTGTGGTCCCTGTGGTACCGAAACTCGGCGCTTCCATACTCCAAAACACCTTTTAACCATGTTGCGCGTCCAGATTTGTGACTCAGTGTAAAGCGTTTCAGCTTCAATAACGGGGTTGAGTAGCGGCGTCATCATGTACTGTCTCAATTTATACCCACTGTGTCCGATTAGTGATTGGCTCGAGTTGGCGTCCATTTTTTGTTAAAAGGAGAAGACATGTAGCCTTTGCAAAATTGTCACAATGTCTTTATCTTATAGCTATTTCCACTGGCTTCATTTTTTATCATAAAAAGTTGATCATTTGTTTGACATTCACAACGATACGTGGTCAAAAACAGCTGAAAGTTTGATTTAAATAAAAGGCGCCTGTTTCAATCTCGTGGACTCGGTGGAATATTTAGCAAAAAACATGACACACGCGTCATGTCGACCAGTAATTGCGCTGGGCGCGAACGAGTTTTACGCCCTGAATTATCAGCAAAAAAATACACAACTTTTTTGACTAAGTAATATATTAAGCAAAATCGCGCCTGCTTTTAATTCAAATTAACAATTTATTGGCGATGACACTTTATGTTTCTAGAGAGTAGCGAGTATTTTTTAAAAAAATACCAAATTCCTTCGTGGGGATGCCATCATTTTTAAGAAATGAAGGAAATGAATGCCAAAATGAAACAACAATTTTACTTAAAATGAAAAGAAATGAAGAAAATGATGTCATTTCTTCCATACAAATTGTTGTTTCATTTGGCCGTCATTCCTTCATTTGTTAAAAATGATGGCATTCCCCATTTGTATTTTTAAAAAAATACTCGCTATTCTCTAGCATTACCCCCCGCTCCTCTCGAAACAGAAAGTGTCATCACCAATAAATTGTTAATTTGAATTTAAAAGTAGGCGCGATTTTGCTTAAAATATAATTAGCCAAAAAAGTTGTGTATTTAGCTTTCTGCTGATAATTCAGGGCGATAACAACGCGTTCGCCCAGCGCAATTGCTGTCATAACGGGTAGTCATGTTTTTGCTAAATATTCCACTAAGCCCACGAGAGTTTGAAAGTAGTGCCTGTTATTTAAATCAAACTTTTCAGTGTTTTTATCGTTGTGAATGTCAAACAATGACAATTTGTCAATGGAAACGGCTTCATTTTTAGAAATGAAAATGATAAGAAATTGAAGCCAGTGGAAATAGTATTAGTCTTCCAGTGAGTGGAGGTAAATAGAGCCGGCTGAAACTCATTTACAAAATGTTTTGCTGAGCATTTTATGTCAATTTACAGAGAATGGCAAAAAAGTCAAATATCTATCGAACACAGAATGTTTATCTGGAGGTCGAAGTGGCAGCTTATGATTAGACAGCGGATTTTGTATATTTTAAAACAGATTTTAATCCAGTAGGTCAAAAAAATAGTACCCAAAATGACAACAAATTTGTTTAAAATTTACTCCCCCAATAGTAATTTACTGCCTACTAGGATTAAAATCTGTTTTAAAATATGCAAAATCCGCTGTCTACTTATGATGCAATTAGTAGGCGTGAAATCTGTCTACTTATGATGCAATTAGTAGGCAGTGAAATCGAAATTTCACTATTTGTTGGATTATCTGATACATAGCAGTTATCTGGAAAAAGAGAAATGGGCCCTTAAAGTTAAAAAAAAAATACTCATACGACACGTTCATCAAATAAAAATTTTTACAACGGAATTATTTGTACATTTTAATTGCTGTCATCTTTTGAAGTAACTTAAACTTCAACCTAAGGCATCCTATATACATTTTTGTCTCGAATTTTGTACAATTCGAAAAAATGATACCATTCGCCTTAAACATTATGAGTATTTTTCCTGATTGTAATATTTTTAGGGGGAAAAAAATAATATTTTTTCAAATCAATTTTACTCCGATAAAAAAAATATCAAATTGATATGTTAAAAATTTCAAATGGACATTTTTTGTCATATCATTATAACATTTTTGGTATCATTTTGAAACTATTTGATTTCAATTTGAGTGAATGCTATTATTTTGGATCAGAAGGATATCATTTTCTTGTCAAAATGAAAATGAAAGTGTTGATATTTTTGAAAAGTTCATTAATAAATTATTTTATGAAAAAAGAAAATGCTTACACAGAGAATAAAAAACCCAAATAGAACTTGAACACTAAATGAAGATAACTAAAACAAACAAAAAATTTAAGTAAATAAGAAATGTCGCTAGAGATAAGATGCAGACTGATACATGACGACTTTCAATCCCAATCGGTTACAGCCACAACAACCCCTTAGTTCTTTGGCATTCTAAATAAGAACAGAACCGAACGAATGAAACAGGCACATTTAGCATGCTTAAAGCTTCGACTGAAAATGGTGCTTTGTAGTCAGGGCGTTCCTACAAGTTTTCCTCCAATAAAACTCATAAATTCAATGTAAGTGTTTGAGTGGGCTCCTGGCCCTAGCAACTGGGTCAGTTATAGCTTAAGATATATATGCATAATGTTCTCTATTTCCCAGTCAAATCAGCGTCAAGTTGTGGCCAACAATTCAATTAAACTAACAAATGAACTTGCCCCAGGCCAGACTGTCAACAGACCAAAGACAAAAGCCAGACAAAGTCACGTTCACAAGTGGCAGTAGGCAAAACAAGCGCCAAGAACGCCGGTGAGCGATGGCAGGAGAGGGTTTGGCGGGGATAGAGAATCATACATATTTGCTAGGGTATTTATCAGTGTAAGTGTAGTTTTTGCATTTGGCTTTTGCCAATTGCATATTCCAAGCACACAGCCAGACGCCAATTGATTGACAAGCCTCGAGCAGCGGCTGCGACTGTGGGTGGGTGTCGGCTACCGAGGGAAGGGGGGAGAAACGGCGGAGACTGCAGACTGCAATCGAGACGAATTGCGCTCTCTATTCTTAATGTAAATATGTGCAATGCGTTGAGTGCTGCGACTGATGTCGATTGTTTGACTTGTTCAGTTGCAATTTGGTCACGATCGTTAAGCAGACGCCCGCCTATTCATTGGGGTCATCCACCCCCAGCTAAACAGAGAGCTGACAAGTTCAATGTTTTGTGGTGTACACTTGGAAAAAAAAGGATTTATTTCAATAAGTTCATAACTAACTGTACAGCTGTTTCACGAATCTCCCGATTCAATCATCAGCAGTCTTTGCCTGTCCTTTATATTTTTGGAATATTTTGTAAAGTATAATAAAATAAGAACCAAGGTAACCTCACTATTGACACCTTTTAAACTTGCTTTTTTTTTTTTTTTTTTGAGTGTATGTTCTTAAGCCATTTGGCAACGGAAGTGCTCACAATTGTCAGGAGTGGCTCCAACTTAACATGTGGGTGGGTGGCTTTTTTTATGTTTCCCATGTTCCTCGTACTTACATCATGGCCGCCATCTAATGCTCGGCCTGCTGCACTTACCTGCAAATAGTAGAAGAAGAAAAAGAAATATTATTGCATTTTGTAGTGGCAAAAGTTTCTCGTGGGTTGCCTGCTTGCATGCAACACACACAAAGTTGCAATTGTCTTAGTCCAAGTTCTGTCCACATTTATGGCTTACAAATGTGGCCAAGCACATTACCTCGACTCGAGTTAAAGTTTTCTTGCCTTTCTTTTTTTTTTTTTTTATAGTGTACATAAAAATAGTTACAAGTTCCTACGTAAAGTGCTTAATGTCTAGTTGGTCGCTTATTGTGAAACATGTCTGGGGGTGGGGCAGCCAGCCACCCAGGGTGTGCTTCAGTAGCAGGTGGAAAGAGGTGACTCAAGTGATTCTATGTACTTAGCAGCCTACTTACTTAAGTTTTGTGTACAAACTTGGGTTAGATTGTTATGCCACATGATTGGCATTAAGGATGCCTCAGGTGATTTGGCAGTTGAGAAGATTGAAAGTGAAGAGAAGATAAGACGAATGTGGTTAACACATTTGTGGGTTTGTCGAGCAATTTGCGGGTAGAAATTTGTTGTTGCTTTTATTAAGACCATGGAACTAACTTGTCTTAGCCGCTTTACTAAAGATTGCACTATGCAACAGACTAAATCTGAAATTTTATTATGTATAAAGGGTCCCAAATGAAGAAACACTGTATACAAATTTGTTAGAAACATTAAGAGACAAGTTTCGAAGTTCTGGAATCTTGAATCATCCTATATACAATTATACACAATATTGCAATCTTATAAAAACAAGATTGAAAAACCTTAAAATAAGCTTAGAAATCAACAAACAAGATTTATCAGCTCGCAACTTAATACCCATCCTACAGTGTTCTGTAAAGCTTCAGTTAAAGAACTTTATGATCCATATAGATTTATTTTATTAAGAAAAAATAAAGAAAACAAGTAAGACCATTGCAGTCGAGTAGCCTGACTTCAAAATACCCTGTACAATTGACAAACACACACACAGACACAAACATACACAAACGTCACTGGTACGACACTGAAATAGGACCACAGACCTATAACATCTTAGGAGGAGTTCCACAAGGATCAGTGCTGGGAACGTGATGTACAATGGAGTGCTAAATATCAGCAAACCACCAGGAGCGGCGATACACGGGTTCGCAGACGACATAGCCATAACAGTCGTCGGAAAGACGCTGGAAGAAGTAACCCAAAAACGAACTGCACAATTGCATCTACCAGAAGCTGGCTCCGGCAGGTAGGATTAAGCCTCGCAGAACACAAAACGGAAGTAATCCTCATAAGCAGCCGAAAAAAGGTGGAGAGCATCGAGTTTCCGATAGGTGACGCTAGGAAGCAATCAGCTGATCACCTGAAGTACCTGGGGATACTCATCGACAAGAGACTAAATTGTCGGGACCACCTTCAGTATGCTGGGGAGAAAACAGCAAAAACGGCGACTAAACATCGGCGGACCCAAGCCCCCTACAAGACGGCTCCTAGCAACAGTGGCTAAGACCACACTGCAATACGCTGCGCCGGTATGGGCGGAGGCAACGGAGTTTCCGTCGTAAAGGCGCATCGGCGTATGTCGATTCGACTCATAAGCGGCTTTCGAACGATTTCTGACGCTGCAGCGCCCCTCGACCTGGAAACAATTTCGGAGTAAAGCACGACGGACGGGAATACCTGCGCAAGATTATTAGCGATAGCAGGCAAGAGTTAGCCTGGGACAGCCGAGTCGGATACAGGAAGGTGTTTTTGCGCCCAATACTACCCCACCCCGTACACTTTTTTACCGCTTCAACGAAGTGACTAGGGTATCTATCAGGTATAGTGAATATCTAAAATCCAAATTTTCGAGTATCGATATTTGTATATCGCCTTCAAAAAACATCGATATATCGATATTATCGTTATTATCTAAAGCATAAGAAAACTGAAAAGCTTTAAAGGAACGTCTTCACCATAAATCTGCTAGTGATGATTTTCAGAGACCGTTATATCTAATCTTTTAACAGTTTCCAAAAGTTTTCCAAAAAACTACAATTCCATTAATTTCAATTACATTTAAAATACATTAATAGTCGGTGTTGCTCTTTCTGTAAAACTTAAGGCTCCGTACTCCAAACGATACAAGTTTAGTTGGGCTCGTATAAAGGCTTCTGTTCAATTTTCATATAAAGCCATTCCAACGTGTTTTTTTCATATAAGTATTGTGACAAACTAAATTTGTATCTTATCTGTGCTGTCGGCATTAAGACTTACAAATTATGCTTATCCGCCTAATGTGTTCTCCAGTCATGCTGCTTCGGGTGTCTGTAAGGCGATGATAACCTGGTGCCCCCAGGGCCGAAGCCATTTCTGCTCTCTGTATAAATACAAAAGAGAGTGTCCTAACCAGACTGCCTAAACGGTAAGGATGAGACTAGAAAAAACTATTTTTCCTCCGATTGGCTTCAATCGCTTTGGGTGAATATCAAATAAATTAATTATGATTTCTATTTTGGAAAGATACAACCCATCGGTTGGCAAAAATCTGCGGATAATGAGTATTTTCATCCGATTGGCTTGAACGCGGTTTGTGGGAGAAAAGCTGGCAAATTTGACCCGTGGAAGTCGGAAAATTCTGCATAAAAAATATTTTTCAGCGCTTGGCTTGAAACTCTGTTTGTTAGGACAGAGTTCGAAATAATTTAAAATCTGATTTTATCATGTTGGAAAATTTGCCCTGAAAATGCGGAAAATTGAAATTTTACATGCATAACTCTATTTTCATCGATTGGTTTGAAACTCGTTTGTAAGGTCAAATTGAAGATTTATTTGTGATTTAATTTTCCATGCTGAAAATAACAATTGACTTCTGGAACGCGGTTGGTGATGTTCGTGGTGTGTTGTTTTCCCAGTGGGTGGAATGTCGCCCGGGCTGTGGGTCGGATGCTGGGTGGGACTGTGGGTGGGGAGTGGGGGGGGGTGGGTGGGATGGGATGTGTGGGATGTGGAGGATGTGGGTGGGATGGGGCGGGGAGTGGGCGGGAAGTGGGAGGGAAGTGGGTGGGATGTGAGGCCGGGATGTGGGCGGGAAGTGAGTGGCGCTGGGGGGGAGGGGGTGGGGTGGGGGGTGTAGAGTGGGTGGGGGGTGGGGGTGGGAGTTGGAGTGGAGGACCCGGTCCGGTTACTTGGTTACATGTACAAAATTGATACGCTTGCCGAAGCTGGAGGCGACGCAGCATACATTATATTCTAATTAAGACACCACGCCAGAGGCGGCTAGGTCTCCAATGAGGACTGCGATCTCCTGTTACACATTATATTTTACTACGATACTTTGCACTCCAATTGATCCCTTATATTTTACCCATTTGTCCTTCTCATTGAAGCTTTTGGCATGGCCCCTTAGTTAGTGTATTCACCCACAGATAGTGAGCGAACTTACCTAAGTAATTGTTGCATTTTGCTGTTTCTTGAGAATCAAAGCTTAATACGTAAATGTAAATCAAAATAAAAATGTCAAGACAAAGTGTACAACAAGCAGTGATTAAGCGAAAAAATGGACATGGCCCTTTATGAAATAGAATGCATCGATGGTAGGTGTACAAATGAGCATGAAGAAATATGAATACACTAGAAGTCGATGAAGTGATGGACGAGCTTATGGAGAATCTAATTGCAAGTCAAATGGCTAAACAATGTGCTGTCATTTTTCCTTGAAGGTCGCTTTCTCCAAATGTTCTGTGTTATTAAGACTCAGTTCGCTAGGATTGATCAATGCGGACCCATGTTTTGGGTCGACTGTATTTCGACCCCAAATGGAACTTGAGTTATAGGTGGCGATTGACCTTTTTTGGTCAGATGAAAATGCTTCAATAAGAAAATTTTCAACTATTTCTAGGTGGTGTTAAAAAGAACTCGGAGCTATTGAGGAAAATGTCTGAATTTATTTACTGGTCAGATGCCATTTGATTTGAATTTTTTATTTTAGTGTGACCGCATATTTTGAAGACACAAATCTCGAAATGGAACGAAAACAAGTGATTACAGCACTTCAACTCCTTACACTATACACTTTTACGGCCGATTTTAAAACCATACCCCAGGGCAGCAAGAAGATGGTAATTTTTTCTTTTTTTCTCTCCTTAAATGTGTAAATAAAAGCTCGAAAACCGAAAGAAACACCCGTTTACAATCACTTGATTTAATGTAGATTAGAATTAGCCATAAATTATTAAAGAAAATTAAATTCTTCTGAATTCATCATTTAATTATTACATTTGGTCTATCATATCCAATCAAAAATTTAAGTAGCTTTCGTGACATACGCACACGAACTCTGACCTACCCAATCACACCGACATGCACTTGTCAAAAAAGAAAAAGGAAAAAGATCTCCTCAAGATCAAACTGGTCTGGTCTGGGCTCCGCCCCAAACCCATTAGCCACACGCCAAGTCTCAACAAGCAACCCCATGCGAAGAGGAGTCCGTCTATAATTTGTTGAAGAAAATGTCCAAATGCGCCGTGTGACACACTTCAAACTGTCAGTCAGACAGCCAGCCAGTAGTTCCCCTTCTTCATTTACTTCTCTCCCAATTAAGCAATTTGTGTTTGCAGTCGGACACGCACACGACACGACCATGTTGTCGGCATTGGCATTCAAAAGAAAAACTCTAATCTTGGCTAGGCATAAAATGGGGGGGAAAAAATCGAATGTGTATGTGTGTGGTTTAGTTTGATGACACATTTGACACAATAAAAAGAAAAGAGTTTTACTATCAATAATAAAAACAATTTTCTTTTTAGTTCAAAAGAGGGAAATTAATTTAATTTTATGCCTGCTAGTTGACTTTTGTGACTCTGAACTGTACGGAAAAGTAACTTTCAACAGATGGAACTGTTTGAAAATAAACGCCAAGATGTAAGTATATCGTTTTGAGGTATTGTTAAGGCATCGATTGATGGTCACACCGAAAACGACGTAAATAAAATGGACGAGACAGACAGATAAAAAAAAACCGTATCAAAAAACCGTGTAGAAACAAACCGAATAGAGATATTGTAAATGGAAAACCGAGTGTAAATAGAAAAACCGTATGTAAATAGAAAACCGTGAGTACATAGAAAACCTTGTGTGAATAGAGAACTGTGTAAACAGTATGTAAATAAAAAACCGAAAACCCATGAAAAACCCTCGATTACAATATAAAAACTTGAAAAATCGCTTTTCTAAATCATTGAATCATTAGCCTTGCTTTTAAATTCACTTCCGCAAAAAGTTTGTGATTTTAAACTGGATTTGGATCATATTCTTAAGGCGTTTTCAGCTGGCATGGAGTCAGACTTCTGATCATTATAAAATATCTTCTAATTCCCTTGTTGCTTTATACTCAACATGGGTCCAAAACAAAGTTAGTTGACTCATTGTTTTGGGTTGTATTGTGGCTGTATTTTTCAGCTCGTATTTAATCGCTTCATCAAATCCAATTTGTTTCCTGTCTTATTTCAATTTGCTGTACGTCAATTTCCATTAACCAAATATTCCGAAACGCATTGGGAAAGTGCGTGAATGTAAACGCCTTCAATTTCTGTCTGTTGCGCCTGGGCCAAGCCCAGGCAAAGTCAAATAAATTTGCGAACCAAAAATAAGAAAAAAAAAAACTGTCAAGCATTCAACAAATTATGCAAAATGCCAGCATGACAGTCACCGCATGCATTCCCAGCCAGTAACAGGATCCCGCAGAACCCAGAGAACACTCCTCCCCAAAAACAAAAATACCAAAAGTGCCACTCGAAAGTGGGCACGCGACAATTAGCACATCATTGACACTTGGGCGAGAGAGAGGAGAGAGGGCGTTCGTGTGCTTACCAAGAAATGGAACATTTTATGCTCCAATAAAAATAATTAAGTGGCGTAATTGATAATGACTTTTTCTTCTGCTGCCGTTTTTTTCCCTTCCTCAGTGTTTACAAAAAAAAAAAGTGTTCATGTCATAATTTTGTGTATTTATGTGACTTTTGAAGGCGTCACACATACACAAAGTGTCAGAGAAGCGTGACAATTTCATAAAAGCGATGGCCGATAAGCAAACTAGCGTTGAGTTTCAATGAATGGGGGGGGGAGGAAAGTGTGACATTTGATTTCAACATGCAAATGGGCAATCAGTTGGTTAATTGTATTGCATTGAAATGCATGAGTGTCACCTCAAGATTAGAGATAGGTTGGGAAAACAAGAAAAAAAGCCAACAAAGTGTTGTCATTTTACGCGATTTGTGTTTTGTACTTGTGACAGGAAAATTAAAGTTTTTTTGGTACAATGATTCATATGTCTAAAGAAAGTGCGGAAAATGGTCACAAAAAATATAATTTCGAAAAAATCTCTATATATTTAAAAGAGTTTGTCCTGATTCACTGATGGATCATTCATTCATTGGCCATCTATACACAGCGTTAACGGTGTTCCCCAATACTCCATTTCCGGTTACTACACTTGACTTCCCCGGTCGTCCCGAGATATCAAATCGTTCACCGGTCGTGAACTGGGAAAACAATAAAAAGATATCTAATAATAATAATTTTAAATTTAACATTAAAATACATTGACTGTGATTATAATTGCTGCATTAATTAACATTAAACATTGAATTCACTTATTAACATTTTATGATACATGATAATATTTTCTCCAAATAAGCTTAAGATCACCCATCATCTTTCTACATTTAAGACTTCGTAGTACTATTAGTTAAAGACTTTATGGTAGCAGTCCAGCTTAAAAAATCGTTAATACCAATATTTTAGAATGCATGTATAAGCACAATTCATCGATAAAAACGCCACTTAGAGGTGGAGAACTACCGATAGTACTATCGATCATCACTAGCGATGGTTGGGCGACTTCATCAGAGCCGCCAGCGATGATTACAACTCAAAAATAAGCAGACACTGTACGGATAGTGTTCGATAGTTTTCTCGTAACGCTTTTTCAGTGTCCCCACAGAATAAGATCGCATTTTTGGGAAGTGCAGCTTTTGGTACAATAAATTTTAAAGTAATTAAGCGTCACCCAGATAAGTTTTTTGGATATGTTTCCGATATATCTCTACGATAAGTTCGCCGACTTCGAATCGGAAAAGGATAATATTTCATAATATGTTTTGAGCCAAGTTTGAAGTGGTTTAAAACGTTTATGTGTCATCAGTGCAAGTTTCTTAAAAACGATAGCTCGTCAACCTATCTCACCAAAATACTGCAACCCTATGTGCAGTTCGAATTAAAATTCATTCGTCAATGGAAAAAATACGCCAATAGTAGAAGTGATGTAAGTTACAGTTATACGGATGTTTAATGCGTGATGAATCTCTGCTGAATAACTTGATAACTCTGACTTTAAGTTGCTTATGTTATAAAAAATGTTCGAAGAGTTTTGTTTTTTTGTTGGTTTCTAGTTACTTCTTAAATCAAAATGTTAGATTTAAAACTTTGATTTATAATTAAATACGTTTAAATTTCTCAACTTAGTTGAATTCAATCAACTAAATTTAACTTTAGTTAAATTTAATTAAGTTTGATTTTAGTCAAGTTAAGTTAAAGTTAAAATTAATCAAGTTTAATTTAATCAACTAAAATTTTAGTTGACTAATCAACTAACTAAAAAATTTAATTGATTGAGGCCCACTCTGCCGGTACCCCACAGTAGTATAGCAATCCGCATTATTTTTAGATCCACAAAGTTTGAGATCAAATGGACGTTAGGCAGAGTAAAAATAGACTATGCACAAGAACGGCCGCAACCGTGATGCGCAGCAGTTCAGTTCAGTTCTTGTGAGGCCTTACTTCACAGATATCGTGATAGCCTCTTAGTGTAAGCCATAACTTGCTTTCATCAAGAAGTGAACAGCGCAGAATAGCATACATTTTGCAGTAATATACGATTTCGCATAAATATATATTTAGTAAATATTATTTTCATATTAACAATTTTTTTCAATAGTCATGGTACCTTTTTGTCGAATGTTATGACTTCAAACCAAGTCTACGCCAACTACATAAAAGTTCAATATGTAGGCAAGGGCAACAGTACGTATGATTGATAAACTTGGCATCCAAATTCGCAGACAATAAAACCCATTTAAAATTTGTTCTTTTTTGTTATGCCTATTTAACAATAAAACGCATCGTATCAGTATGGCCTGACATTTTTCCACACATCAAATGTCCACCCTAATGTGCATACATCAGGGCCGGCCAGTCATAGCATTTCAGACGAAAAACAATTTTTCTTACTTTTCCGCATTAAAATCAAAGCCACATAGATTGTGATTCCCAACTGAAATATTAGTCAGACTTGATATATACCACAAGTGGTTATTTTGGTCATTGTCGATATATAAAAGGGCAAACTGTCATTAAATAATTGAGACAATCAAAACTGTCTGTAACTGCAAGCAAAACAATTAGAGGAAACCCCACGTGAGTCTATTTGTGCCACTATTTACAATAAAATGGGCCTCAGTGAACCAAAAATTTTCATAAAATGGGCTAAACAAAAAATTCGTTCTAAATTCGAGGGGGTTACAGCGAATTGTCTGACGAAAATTGTGACAAATATTCGCCTAATTTATACAAATTGGACTTTAAAATTGTCTTTAATCATGGGATTATTTTAGTTAAATTGGCAGTGTAAACCATGCAGCCTTTTCTCTTTAATAATTATTTTTCCACTCTGTTTTGTGCTTGGCATAAATTTGTGTGTTTTCTATTTTATTTGGTGTCCTCGTTTTGGTTTATGTTTGTTTTTTTTTCATTTTTTGTCGCTTTGTGTTTTGTGTTAGCCAAAAGCTTTGCATTTAATTTGTGTTGATGTTTTCCACACAATTTTTCCGCCACATTTTTATATATATATTTAATTTTTTGTTCTCTCGCTTGCTCAGTTTTAATTATTTGCCAGTTGAAATCCTTTTGGAGCGGCAGCTGCAGCAGCTAGTAAATGGCCAACAGGCTGCTTGAGGCAAAATCCAATGAAGGCCAAACGGTTTGGCCTGTTTGCTGGGCTAAAGTTCAAAGTGCAGGGCAGAATGCTGTGGCTTTAATTAAACTGAAGTCCCAGACACAACAACAACAACAACAACAGAAACAACTTCAGTAAACTTGGCTTTTGTATTGCAAACTAATTAAACATGGGAACCCTTCCACCTTCTTTTTGTTGTTCTTGTTTTGTTCTCTTACTATTAATTTGTTTTAAATCGTTTCTTTTGCTTTCTGTCTTGCGCTCTGTGGAAAGTGTGGGGAGGACTTGATTAATGACCACATTGAAGGTAACTTCATTTTGATTGCCTGTCGAAATTGGCTGGCCGGCACATCATTTGTTGTTATATTCTTTTATTTTTTTTTAATCCAAAAAGCATTTTGTTTTTCTTGTTACTCAATACAAAATATTGGCTTTTCAATTTCACTGGATTCTGTGGCCTTTTATGCAATGTCCATTAATCACTTGGAAGTTGTTGTGTGTGTGTGTGTGTGGTCTCGACGTACCGATTGCCCGCTTGTTGAGTGTTTACACTTCGAAAACATGATCAAATTTCCAAATATTCGATTGCTCACGTTTGCGGCTTTCAATTTAATGCTGAAGGTATGTAATTGGTAATGTTTAAACAATTGCTTTTGTAGAAGATGTCAGGTCAATGCGGGAAATGTTGGACTAAAGATGGGAAAAAATGATTCAGGCACGAAACCGCATGAACACGGACGAAGTACTTTTATTTTCTAATCACGCACGTCGCGTTATCTCAAATTGAATCTAAAGCCAGTATCAGTTCGTGGTATGCTGGTAATGCTAGAAATTGTCAAATTGATACAAGTTGTATCAAATTTACCACACCCCGTCTAGTGATAACTCGATATCTATTTAAACTAGAGTCAATTGAAAGTTAGCAATTACTGATGATCGAAATATGTTATCTCCTATTTAAACTAAAACCAGTATCAGTTCGTGGTATCCATTTAATATTAGAAATTGTCAAATTGATACAAGTTAGTATCAAATTGATACCCTCGAAACACCCTCGAAAATACTATCGAAAATATCAATTTGATACTTAAACCTCTCGTTATCTCCTATTTAAACTAAAACCAGTATCAGTTCGTGGTATCCATTTAATATTAGAAATTGTCGAATTGATACAAGTTAGTATCAAATTGATACCCTCGAAACACCCTCGAAAATACTATCGAAATATCTTTTACTAAACCCGTTATCTATTAAACTAAAAAGTACAGTCGGGTATCCATTTAATATTAGAATGTAATTGATACAAGTTAGTATCAATTGATACCCTCGAAACACCCTCGAAAATACTATCGAAAATATCAATTTGATACTTAAACCTCTCGTTATCTCCTATTTAAACTAAAACCAGTATCAGTTCGAGGTATCCATTTAATATTAGAAATTGTTATAATTGATCTTATTTAAATAAAACAAGTATAGTATTCCATTAATTGGATACCCTCGAAATATCATTTTAGTTCTTTCGAAAATATGAATTTGATGCTTGAAGTATTAAAGAGAATTTGATAGTCTTGTTTTTTGGGTGCGTGGAGCTGACTAATAAGTTGATCCACAACAAGAAGAAAGCAAAAATTTTTGAAAGTGTTTTTTTTCCCATCAAAGCAAAACTCCTTCTCATCTCATCTAAAACTTTTCTGGCATCAGCATCTGCACTCAGTCTATAGACTCAATTTTAATTTATGTCTGACTTTACTTAGCACGATTCTGGCCGCAAGTGTCATAAATTTTGGTCAAATTATGACCCAGAAAATGTCTGCTGAGTGACTTTAACCATAATTCATTAGACAAAGTGCAAAATTTTGTACTTGGTCAATGATTTAATTAAAAGCACAGCGACAAAGCGCCAAAAGGCATCAGTTGTGGCATGTTTTTGGGGATATCTAACCCCGAAGCAAAGTTCATGCAACAACATTAGCAGCATGTCAGAGAGCCATCAACGGGCTCATCATCACAGTGGAAAACTGACATAAATTCAGTTAGCTGCGTTGCATACAAAAGTATCTAATAGATATCATCTTGATATTGCCAGAGACTCAGACAGAGGCAGACATCATTGTATAATTGACTGCATGCCTGACTGGCTGACTGACTGACTGGATGACTGAATGGCTCAATGCGTGCACTTGGCTACAATTGCTACTGTACTGGTCTCGGTCCGTGTCTGTGCGATGCCATCATCGGTTTATGGATTGCCGTTCCCGTTCCCCTTCTCCCTTTCTCCCTCTCTTTCTCGTTCATCTGACTCCCTCTTCTTTTTTCTGCCCGCATATTCAATCAGTTTATGTCAGTTGAATGATTTTTCTTTTTTTTTCGGATTTGGTTTTAGATGTTTCGGTAGTCAATTAAATTTCTCAGAATTTTAATAACTGTCAGTTGGCTTTGGTTTGGGAAATATGGCAGACAGGGTCAGTGGAATACTTGGATTATGCTTCTGCAGAGAAGAACTAATTATCAAATAGGGAGCTTTGGTTAATTTATAGTATAGGACATCGTACTGCAAAATGCTGCAAGTCCTTCTGCTCATTCAAATTCTTGCCTTGCATAGAGAGCATATACAGGGTTTGTCCGGAAAGTAATAGGACTGATTTTCTTCCACCGCGACTGTACTTCGGAGCGTGCGCGCACTGTATTCGATAGAGGGCGTTCCTAGCCAACGAACGAGCGGCTGGTCAGTTGTTTCCGAGCACCTGGAGAGTCACGACAGGCATTTTCGCGCGACGTGTTTCTGTGAGGGCACCAGGCTTTTTTGAAGGGCTACGAAGAGGTCGCCGATGAAGAGCGTGCTCGAAGACCTCCGACTTCGAAAATCACCGACAATGTGTGCAACGTTTTGAACTCAGACCGTCGACTAAGTACTCGTTTAATTGCCCAGATGTTAAATTTACCAAAATCTGTGGTTCATGACATTGTGACGGAGCATTTGAACATGCGCAAGGTGTGCGCGAAGATGGTCCCGCCTGAAAAGGCCGATTAAAGGCAAGCCGACAGAGAGGATCCAAACAGCATGCATCGCGGTTCTCAAGGCTATTCCGGAGAATGTCTTCCGCTTTCAATGCTTGAAAATCGCGCTGGGTCGACGCAGAAGAAGCCTATTTTGAAAGTTTTTAAAGAATTGTAACGATTGGCACAATAAATTTTTTTAAATCGACTCAGTCCTTTTGAACTGTATATTTACAATTTTTCTTGGGCAGCTGTTTAACCATAAAAGATCTCCTCTGGTCTTCATCATCCAAGTTATATCGCTTTGCTTGAAAGACTCGTTGCAGTATGTGGACCCTATTGCATAATTAGGATCTTTTCTCTTTATGCACTTACTGACACCTTGTTTATGTGTTGCATGCGGTGATGCGTTTAGAAATCCAACATTTTGGTCAATCCAATCTGAATGCGATTGGTTGTCTCCGAGTGATATGCCATGATACGCGAATATTTCTTTAATCCTCGAAAACCAGCCCAAATTATTTCGCATAATTTTTAGTAAGTATCGATAGCACTATCGATACTATCGATGATTGTGTATTTTGCAATCGATTGTTGTGATCCGCTATTAATGTATCGGAGCAAACTTAATATTGTAACAAAGTTAGAGTAAAAATGTATTAATTTGTCATGAATAACCTATGATATTATTTCATTTCTTTCTTTGCAAGTCCTTGGATAATATGGAAACAAATTTTCCGATAATACTATCGATAGTAAGGGAATACTATCGATGTTCAAACTATCGATGGCGCATACTATCGATGTTCAAACTATCGATAGTGTTCCCTATCGATGTTTTCACAACACTAGAGCATACCCTTAGAAGAGGTAAGATCCAACTTAGCCACATTAGCTAAATATTCAGGCCTTTGGCGGCGAGCCCGACCGTCCCAAGGCCTGAACTTATTAGGACATGCTCCCTTGTGTACAAGAAACTAGAACAACCAATACTAGTTCATGTACACATTGCATGGTTCAATATATAATCCAGGCAGATGGAAGAACTACTCTTTGAGAGGTGGGTCATCCGTCGAGCCCTGGGTAGAGGAGCTAGAGACGCTCTCACGACAACCAAACGTGTAGATACACTTATATACCAAATACTAGCAAAGTTCTTAAATAGCAACAGCAATAGCCCAAATCCATTGATCGCAGATGCTGTGGCTCAGAGAAGGCTGCCGGGCAACTACTTTGTCCACCATCTGATGATAAACAAAAGAATTAGGGATTATTCACGATTCGTAGGGCAATCTCCATTTTCTACCATAGAAATCGATTGTCCCTAGATCCGAATAAGTTAGTGTTTAATATAAATCAGTAAACTTTTTGACCCCATAGATTGGCTCAACTTCCCCGTATCTTCAAAAAAATAGCAAAACCAGAATTAGCGAACATTGCCCAAGTAAATGGTGAGCTGGCTTCAGCCTTTTCTTTTCTCGTAATGGCTTGATTTAGAAAAATTTGTCAAATTGAGGGTACTTTTAAATTCTTGGCTAAAAAGTTCCAGAAGCGGAATTCGTATGCCGTAGCTATGGAGGCTTGGAAAAACAACCAGACGAACGAGGGAAGAGATGGCTTGAGCCAGCTGGCGAATGTAACATGAGAATCGCATTAAAAGGATATTATAACATAGCAGTAAGATTGTTACGCAATAAGGAACAGGGTAAAAAAATTACACAACGGACATAAAAAAACATAACCTATACAGCTGACGTTTTGTGATAACAGACCAACTGCGTAGATGTTCACAACGCTTGACAGAAATTTTCTTAAAGACAGCCGAGTGGGCTAAGACCTAACTTTAAAAGGATTAAAGTGACAGCATAAAAAAGATGGGAGGAAAAGAGGTGACGGAGGGTTGTGAAGGGTGAAGTAGAGAGGGAAACCCCACAATTTGTATTCTCTATCAGGCTTTGCTCATTCAAGAAGGTGAAAATTTTGGCAACTTTATAATTTTTAAAGATGAAGGATTAAAGTATTTTTGAGGAAAGAAGCCCTAAAACTATAGAACAGCTCAAAAATTTTTTTAGCATTTTGAAACGAATGAAGCAAAGGCTTTGGCACCTTTTAATAAGGAAGGGCGAAAAAGGAACAATTTGGGGAGTCGTAAGCAAGTGTAGTTGGCAAAAGATTTTTAGTATAGTAAAAAAGAAATATTAATTGCCTAACAAGTTTTTACCTGATTAATTTTCCTGCTTAACTTTTCATGTAATTTAATATAAAATTCTTCTCTTTTATTTCTGAAGTCAATTATTTTACTTAGCAAATGAATTCACCCCTATTACCCTAGTTTTCTTAAGAACGTAACTCCCACAAATTAATTTTCAGTATTTTAGTTAGTCTTGGAGTAGTCGCCCAAGGCTAAACCATAATTTCAGGTATAATTAACATGTGTTACCTATAAGTTTTTCTAGACAATAAAACGCACAATTATAAGCACACACACAAAAATACTGAGAAAAGTTTGACTGTGTAAAAGCCAAATATTTGTTTACAATTTTTTAAATCGTGCTTGAAATAAGAATGTTCTACAATTTTTTTTTTTGATTGTCAAAGCTTTTTCGGTAGCCCCAAATCCCCCCGTTTGCCCAAAAGTCCATGCATACCACATCTCATATATGGTTTTGTTTGTCGATTGGCGTCATTGGGGAACCAAGCATGCGCGTTGGGCTTCATTAACTTTTGCCCATTCACTTTTGACATTTGTACTTAGGATTCAGCTAGGCATATTTAATGGGTTTGACACAAAACTTTTGCTCCTTCTGCTTGAATGACCTTCAGCCGAATCAAAGCTACAGGAAAAGTGAGTCAAGTGGGGGAAAAGCGGCAAATCTTTGAGTTACTTTTGTGCTGTTACTTTCAGTTTGTTTATGGCAGAGCCAACTGCCTTTGTTTACATTTGCTTGTACTTTTGTGTTTTTGTTCATACGTCTCTGAGTGTTTATTACAAGTAAAAAGTGCCACTTGCAGTGCCCCCCAAGCCATAAACAGCTGTATTAATTGATTCGATTCTGAGATGCAGAAGGGGAAATTCTGGTGGATAGAGAGTGCAATGAACTTTGTAATTTTCCTTAAACTCTCGCCACACAATTCTTAGCTAATATTTCGCCAGACATCCAATTTGTTTTTGGCATAAATCCCTAGCCCATTAACATAATCAGCAGCGCTCATTAAGTGCAAACAAATAAATAACAAAGCCAAAGCCACATTATTGTTGCCATTCGGTGAGTGGGTGTGTCCCTCCAGACACTTGCAGCAGCCACGAAAACGACCTGCAACTTGTTGAGTCATTCAGCATTTTAGTATTCAAGTGTTGGCCTCCAACGGGCATAACTAAACTTTTCGCCCATCAATCATTTATACTAAATAGACTTCCATACATGATGCGAATTATGTGGCAACATGTTGCCAAGTCCATAAAATGTTGCGCAACTAATAATATAAGCTAGGAGTCATTTTAATTTACTTTACTCTCAGGTCGACAAGTGAAATTGCATTCCTTGAGAGTTAATATTATGTATAATATTATTTGTAACTTTCACGCCAACAATCTGTCGCAGCCAGTGGTTGGTGCTGTTGACAGGCCAACAAATTGTGGCATTTAACTTGGTTATTTGCCAGTTTCTGTCGTTTTAATATGCCTAAAGATTTGGCACATTTGGCGTGGGAGTCTGTCTCACTAGGTGGCCTAACGTTAATTTAATTATTGGGGGAAAAAAAGGCAAACAAACTGCCGCACAATTGAAATAGTTTTTCAATCAACAAAAAGCATTGGCAATTAATGTGCAATAAACGCTGCCACATGTGTGGCTCAATTTAGTTTTTATCTACATTTTTGTTGGTTTTTTTTTTTAACTGTTGCGGGTAAATGATTTTTTAATTGCCTAACAAAAAAAGGAAAAAAATTGGATAACTATCACATGGGCTAAAAATATTTGGGTTAGCTGATTTTATATTTTGTTTGGAAATAGAAAAGAAAAATGAACTTTGTCCTTGCTTTAATTAGTTTAATATTAAAGAAAAGATATCCATCTGCCAGACAAACTTGCTTTCCTGCTAACTTTTACAGTACACTGTCAGCCTTTCAGGCGAAGCTAATTCTTTGTCACCTTAAAGACAACAAAAGCCATCATCCCGTGTTCCCTTTCTCAAGTTGGCCTTTGTTAACTGGTCGGTTGCTTTTCTCCAACCTCCCCATCCGCTGCTGCCTGTCCAGCTCAGCAAGGCTAAACAAAGCTTCATGCTACCGACTCACCTCCTAGAAATTATTTTCCCTGCCGTATTTCGCACAGTTTTTCATTTATGCCTTTTCTCAACAACAAATTTTTTCCATATTATTTTCCTTTTGTCTCTCCTCTCTCTCTCTCTTGCTCTTTATTCTATTTTTGTGTTAGCATTTTAAATTGCAATCTTTTTTCTTTCAGCTGCCATTTATTTCGCTAGATTTGGAATCATTTTTCCTATGCGCTAGTATATTTTTGCGTTTTGTGTTCTGTCATCATCGCCTGTCGCTCTGCCGAATAGAGTTCCCTTAAGCGTTCTTATTATCCGCCATTTGCGTCTTTTTTAATTTTAGTTTTTTAATGAACTTGAATGTTCTGACACCTCTTCTTTGGTTTTATTCATTTCCGATCCATAAACTCATATATGTTCTTGATCAGGGTGACGAGCGAAATGATCAAGAGCTTTGTCCGTCCGTCTGTCTGTCCGTCTGTCTGTTTCTCACGCAACTAGTCTCTCAAGTTTTAATATCGAGCTGAAACTTTGCACAGAGTCTTCTTTTACTGCACACTGCTAATATGTCGGAACCGACCGGATCGGATGACTATATCTTATAGCTGCCATAGGAACTATCGGTCGAAAAGTAAGGGTTTTTAAGAGAAAACTTTTTTGTTTTAATGTTAACGTCTCCCACTTCACCGATTATTAATATTATACGCTTTCACATAGATTTGGAAGTTTTTGTCAAAATCGGATGACTATATCTTATATTACAACTAACGGTCTAAAAGTGGGTCTTTGTGAGAAAAACTTTTTGTTTTTAATGTTAACGTCTCACTTCAGCGATTATTATTATTATACGCTTTTACATAGATTTGGAAGTTTCGGTCAAAATCGGATGACTATATCTATAGCTGCCATAGGAACTATCGGTTGAAAAGTGGTTTTAATGAGAAAACTTTTTTTTTTTATGTCAACGTCTCCCACTTCAGCGATGATTAATATTATTCGTTTTTTGCCCCACTGATTTGGAAGTTTTGGTCAAAATCGGAGGACGGTATCTTAGCTGCCATAGGAGGAACTATCGGTCAAGTTGGGGTGGGTCTTTGTAGAAAATTTTTTGTTTTTGTTGTTAACGTTCTTATTTCACCGATTATTATTATTATACGCTTTTACACAAAATTTTGAAGTTTTGGTCAAAATCGGATGACTATATCTTATAGCTTCATAGTGAACCAAATGGAAAAGGTTTGACAGAAAATTATTGTTTAATGCTGGCGTTCCAAACTACAGAATGTATTAAAACATTTATGGCAAAAACTTGGCAAAGTATTTCCAGTTAGTTTATCTTCGCTTAAAACTGTCCTTTAAAAATTTGCTTTCGAATCTTGAAGGACTGACTTATAAAACTAAATAGTGCCGTCCAGTTTTCACTATTAAGATAATTTATTATTCGTGCGGTTGTAGTCACTTCGCTGAATCGGGCAATCGGTGCTCCCTCAAAATGGGACAATACAAAGTACAATGTTCTCTTTTTCTCTAAATTGCACAGGAGTATGTATTATCGTTACAACCATATTAGGGACAAAAGTTTAATTCATAAACCTTCCTCTAGCCTTCAAAGATGGTGCGAATTTGATCATCAGAAGGTGTTCAAATAGTTCCTTGCTCCCAGGTCATAATGCAACTCTTCATAAAATAAGCCGTTCGGAGCTGAGATTGCTCAATGGGCCCATGCTCAGGCTGCATCCATTTTGCACCGAGAGTTTCCTCCGCCCAGGATGCCCAGCTAGAATGATCTTCTTGGAAAAGCGCTACTCGTGCGTGGCTGTTCATAGATTTTCTCTAGTAGAAACGCGCGCCAATATATTTCAGCTTCTTGTTCCGGCAATTAAACACTTTGCCGATAATATAACATGTCTATGGTTGTCAACACAGCTTGACAACCCAGTTTCGAGGTGAGAGCATCCTATTAGACGTGAAGCTGGGTAAGCGAAACAGTTTTTATGGGGTATACCCAAAGAAATTCCTTAACTCGTCATATTCCCATGATACCCAATACTTCTGACCGTCGTGTTAACATTATGGATCTAACTGTCAGTTTCAAAATATTGGGATATTTCAAAAGGATTGGTACATCTTTCTTTCTCTGGGCAGGGACTTCCATGTACAGTTGATAGCCATTTTCGCATCTTTAAGCTTCTCTTGGGTAAATGAAATTTAAATTGAGTATTATGATATATCCAAATAGATACTTGTAAGCTTTGAATTACTTCCAGCTCAGCCACCCTAAGCGCCACTTTTTCATTCAGTGCTAGTCTTCTGTCCCAATGCCTTTTAAAATTAGATCTTTACTTCTTGTGTCTACTTGAAGACTTCAAGTTTTGTAAATATTCTTGTAGTGCATTTACCATTCTCGCCTACAATGGTGACTCTGTAAAAACCAATAATGTCATCAGCGGGAGAGTGGTGCCTTCTACTACAAAAACTCCTGTCGGGAGGTACTCAATA
This sequence comes from Lordiphosa stackelbergi, assembly GCA_018904235.1. NCBI lineage: Eukaryota > Metazoa > Arthropoda > Insecta > Diptera > Drosophilidae > Lordiphosa > Lordiphosa stackelbergi. The sequence continues at coordinate 16,417 of JAEIFU010001362.1, read as the reverse complement.
ATGTCATTGATGAGAGCCAAAAGAGGAGAACTAACGTTCACACTTGAACCCAGACTTGTTGCAAACCATTCCATTTGTTTCGCCATCCCATACTGCTGCTTGTTAGCGCTCTCTGCTCTGAAGAGTGTTAATAAATTTCTTTGAAATGCCCAGATTACGAAGCTTTTAAAAAGAGTGCTCATCTATCAATGGAATCAAAAGCGCGGGGGAGGGGGGGGGGGGCGGGGTTGCGTCCACAGTCACGATATTTTCTAGCGATGCTTGTCAGGCTAAATATATTGTCTATTGTAGAGTATCCTTTCCGAACCCCGCTTGGAACTCTGTCAGCCGGTCGTTCATAGCATATCCATTTATATTTAGTCTATCCAAAGCACCGAGAATAATTTTTAGCTTGCCGCGTTTTGAATTGAGATTCTGTAGTTGCAATAATCTCTTTAGATTGCTTTCTTATAGATTGGAAATATAATCGCCTTCAAAATCCACTCGAACCCTTCCTCGTCTAAAATCAAATTATCTGCGCTGACTTTCCATAAAAAGAGGTGGTAAATTTATAAATTCTGCGGGTATCCGATCGATTCCTTATGCTTTTTCCGTCCTTGAGATTTTCTAAATTTAAAAATATACCTACTTAAAGGTAGACATTTCCTTCGTCCATTTTTGGCTTAAGAAATTCATATTTGTTATTAAAATAATAAGGAAAAGAGCCAAATCTTGCCAATTCCTAAAGCTAATGATGAGTTCGGGCCAATTTCTATTCTCCCATTTTTGGAAAAAGCATTTGAGCGCATTATGGCTGCTCAAATACAAGAATTTCTTGATGGTAATTCATTGTTAAGTGACGTGCAATCAGGATTCAGGAGGAAAAGAAGCTGCACAACAGCCCTCGTAAATGTAGCTGATGAAGTCAGAAAAGAGCTGGTTGAAAGCAATGTGGTTTTCTTGACGCTGCTTGATCACAGCAAGGCTTTAACCTGCTTTAAACACTGAGTAAAATTTATTTTTGACTTTTCTCTTTAATAATGAAATGAGATTATTTCATCTTATAGTCGATAATGAAGATCTTTATCCAAAAATGTTAAATTTAGATTTTAATTAAAAATTTAATCTTGGGTTGATAAAATTATAAAAATGACTAATAAAATACATTTTTAACCATAGCCAAATGCCAAGTCGTCAACACATAAAATTCAACAAATTTCATAAAAAGGAAACCAACAATAATAAAAACTGCATTTTGAAACAACGGAAACTATGTCCAAAAGGGTTAATAAATGTTGATTAACACTGAATGCCACTTATGGTCATCAAAAATTAAAACTCGAATGCTTTACAAACGCTTATGATATGATTATAGGGCATAACTTAAGTATTGACCACGATTTTGATTGCCTTCCTTTTCAATTTGCATAACACTTCATCTTATTATGGATTTACGGCTTGTCAAGTTCGTTACGCCTATAAAGATTTCAATGCGGTCGACACTGAGCCATGTAGAAAAGGGTCTTATGAATGCATGAAATGTAAATACAAGACCAAACAAAAATAAAAGTGACATATGCAACACTTGTGGCGAGTCTCCAAGTTGAAAGCAAATATTTACAATCAATAAATATCAAAATGGAAACGAAATCGAAATCGAACAACTGTTACCCAAATGAAAATGAAAGAAACTTTTAAAGTGGGCGTTGCTAATTAGTATTTGTCTGTGTGACCTTCGGTGTGAAAGGGCAAAGATGTCTCCTCTTTCCTTTTGTTTGTTAATCGATTTAAATGGAGTCAACTGATTTTCCATTTAAGTTTATTTGGTGTATATTGGCCATCTTCTGGGTGACCATCGATCACTTTAATGGCAGTTTGTGGGTCTGGTCTGGTCATGCCATCAATGGCAGCTGCCTTTGGTTCAAAAGTTCAATGGTTCTACAGAGCACTTGAACATTTTATGTTCCTGTTGTCAGCGCATTGGCAGTTGCATCCATGTTGTTGCACTTTGTTGTCAATGGCAGAGCTTGAACATGGATTTTTTTTTTTTTTTGTGTTCACTCTCCACTTAACTGAAGGTAGAAAAAAAGACGACGACTACGTAACTTGGCTTAGTTGTTGATGGCAAAACTCAAACTGTGAAAAAAATTGTATTCATATAAAAGAATAAATAATGTACTGAAGTTCAAAAAAAAAAGAGATGCAAGTGAATCAGCAGCAGGATGAGATGACAAAAAAATGCAACTAAGTACATTCTTTTCTCATACTAAAGTTTCAGAGTCACTTAGTTTAGCAGCATAAATAGATTGAAGTTAAGGGAAGGACTTTTTATTTGTATTAATTTAACAATCAATTCTGAAAATTGTCTACAAAATAAAAGTCAAAGATGAGGATCTTAGTTAGCCCTACTTTTCAACGATTTTGCAGAAATTGAGAAAGTGTAAAAGTGAGAAGTGAGCAAATGTTCTTCACTGCTCTGATTCGCAGCCTCTAAGGGTGTGGTGAAAACTGGGTGGAAAGGGTGGGTGTGGGGAGTTGGTATTTATTTATGATTTGAATATATACACCACAAAAAACCCCCTGCATACAACACAAATTTCTCATAACAAAATTAGGTATAATAATACCCCTCAGAACCTAGAAATCGAACTTTACAGATTTTCCCTCCAACTCCCACCCCCCATCCCACCCATCTACTCAGTCTCCCAACCTCCCACCCACTTCCCCACCCCCCACATCCCCACCCACTTCCCACCCACATCCCACCCACATCCCTCCCACTTCCCGCCACATTCCACCCACTTCACAACCACTTACCACCCACTTTCCACCCACTTCCAAAACAACTAACATCCCACTCAAATCCCACCCACATCCCATTTACTTCCCAGTGGGTATCCCGGCGTTATTTCCAACATCGGAAAATGAAAACACAAATGAATTCTCATTTGGACCTTACAAACCGAGTTTCAAGTCAATCGGATGAAATATAGTTATTTTGCACGTAGAATTTTCCGGGCATTTTCACGCCTGGGGGTGGATTTTCCGACATTCAAAAATCACATTTTTAATTATTTCGTATTCTGTCCTTACAAACCGAGTTTCATGCCAATCGGATGAAAAATGGTTTTTTTCATGCTGAATTTTCCGGCAATTTTCCGACCGTCAGGTCAAATTTTCCAAAATCAGAAAATCACATTTCAATTTATTTCGAATTCTGTCAGTGCAAACCGAGTTTCAAGCCAATCGGATGAAAAATATTTTATTTCATGCAGAATTTTCCGGCAATTTTCCGACCTTCAGGTCAAATTTTCCAACATCGGAAAATCACATTTTAAATTATTTCGTATTCTGTCCTTACAAACCCAATTTCAAGCCAATCGGATGAAAAATAGTTTTTTCATGCAGAATTTTCCGGGAATTTTCCGACCGTCAGGTCAAATTTTCCAACATCGGAAAATCACATTTCAAACTATTTCGTATTCTGTCCTTAGTTTCTCAAAAAAAGTTTTTTCATGCAGAATTTTCCGGGCATTTTCCGGCTTGAAAACAAATTTTTTCGTATCCTTGCAAACCGAGTTTCAAGCCAATCGGATGAAAAAATAGTTTTTTTCATAATTTCCGACCGTCAGCAGAATATTCCGGCCGATTTTCCTGGGGGGATTTTTCCAAAATCGGGAAAACACGTGACGAATTATTTCGCGTACTATGCTTACAAACCAAGTTTCAAGTCAATCGGATGAAGAATAACATTTTCCCCATACAAACTTTTCCGAGGCTTTTCCGGGTTGAATTTTCCAAAACCCCGTCTTAGTACGCACTTTCACCACCAACAGGAACTCCTGTCCAAAAATTCCCAGTTTCTTTGTATCTCTTTCAGCTAATAGTATACATTGAAACTCATAATATTTTGATGGCAGAAGTATTAATTTGAAACTAATCAACTTTTTTTAAGTTAAAATAGGTCTGTATGAAATTGTACAAGAAAACATGCCGAGATGTGGGAGCAGAAGTTGATTTACATGTCACATTTGGTGTTTTAATTTATTTGCAAACAATTCAATATGTAGTTTAAATTAAAGCTACGTACGACCCCTTACCCAGACGACCTGATGAAGATATACAACAGGCGAGGGGAGTGCAGTGAGGCGGGGGAAGACCAATGTTCTCTATAGTGAAGTGTCCACACTTGACGAATTTAATATATTAGCGTAAATAAAATAAATTATATGAGTTTAAGATAAAAAAAAAGTGTTTTAAAATGTTATGTACTAAGTTTGTAAAGAACTGAATTTAACTGAAACTTGATAAGAAAAAATTTTCAAGTTGATAAAAAGCTAGTTTCAAAATGATACTAAAAGTTTGATAATTGAAGTGTCAAATTAATAAGACCTAGTGTCAAATTGATACTAAAAATTTTTTGCCAAAAGTGTCAACCGGATACTCGTTAGTATCAAATTGAAATACTCGAAAGATCATGTTAATATTTTCGAAGATGTCAATTTGATACTCGGAGTATTAGAGAGAATTCGATACTCAATATTTTCAAATTGATGTCTAAATTGTGTTGATGTGATGACAACTTTTTTTTGAGTGTAGAGATAAATCTATTAGCCCGACTGGCTGACTGATATCAATCAACATATATCAACCCACAACCAAGACCGCTCATCCTTAAGATCATTAATAACACTTTCGTTTAGTTTTCAAGGCGCCCGCTACCAAAGAAAATGTGACAGGAATTAATGAAACGATAATATACTCTGTACCGGTCTAATCCAATGAGTCAGGCGGGTAACTTGCAATGTGTATGTAGTTTATGTCCCAAAGCTCTACCTCTTACCATCGCTGAGATCTGTTTGTTCATACGGTCGGACGGACAGACAGACGGGCAGACAGATGTTGACGCTGATAAAGAATATATATACTTTATAGGGTCGGAAATGATTCCTTCTCCCTGTTACATACTTTTGCACAAACTTAATATACTCTATCTTTGTGTGTGTGTGCGTGCCCCCAATCGGCCCTTCCCTGCTTCTAACAGGCGCCCATGGTTTGGATAGCACAACCGAATATTTAGAATTTCGTCCACTAAGGGAATCGCGATTCTCACACAAATCAATTAGCTACTTCAATTATCGTTGTCTTAACCCAAACCGAAAAAATATTTACTTTACTCTGTCTATACACAGTGAAAACCAATATGGCTTAAAAATAAATTTTGGAAAATTCTAAAAAGGTATTAAAAAGCAATAAACTTAAAGTAAAACGTTTTTTTTTTTTGGGCAGTTAGAGATTATCATCTTGTCCGTATTATTTCCCTGAAATATTACTATGCAAATTTGGTTTTTGTTTTATTTTTTCACTTCTTTTGCGAACGAAACAAAATGCAGATTAAGTCAACAACTTGCCCAGGAGATATGCAAGATATGAGAATGGAAAAGAGAATGAAAACTGTAACCAGCTGTAGCCTCATCTGAGATATATACATATATATGCACATTCACTTCTGTTATACTTTTTTTTTGCGCCTCGTTTTCTGGGCGTGCATGACAATTAGGTGCAAATGAGTTAAAACGCATGGAGGCGGCCCTTGAAAAAAAAAGAAGAAAATAAAATATACCTCCGGTACCAAGTGGCCTGCTCAGCACAGTTCTTTCTCTCTCTCTTCAAAGCCTTTGCCCAAAATGAAAGAAAAAAATTTATTTTTCCACACTTTTCCATGTTTATTTCAATTGCATTTGCCGGCTCGACGACGCCTAGCCAGCGGGGGCGGGTGGGGTAGATGCAGATGGGGGGAGGAACACATCATAAATTGCGTAAAACTAAAGAATGGAAATTATGAAAAATGCCAAGTGAAGTGGAAAAAATCATCATTAAAAATTAGCTGCACTAATTTGAGTGAAAATTGGGTCACAACTGAGTGGGAGGCAGGGCCGAGAGGCGTTTACCAAGTCAATGAAGCCCAAGTTGTTTAATTGTTTTAATGCTTTGAATTAATTGAAAGAGCAGAGGCAACTCCTCCCACAACAGCTCCCAGCCATCTCCATGCAGCTGCGTTTCTGTTTACTTGCGCCAAATTCGCTGCGGCTGAATATGTTTGAAGTGTTAGAGGATAAGGGGAATGCCAGCGTATAGACTGATTGCAAAAGTTACACACAGGAAGACAGAACAGTTGAGTGAAAGTGTTGGGAATCGATTAGAAAAGCAAATAAAAATTGAACTGCCTGTCGGTTGCGGCCTTTGGGGGCAAAAGGCGCCATTTGAATAAATTGCAGAAGCCCAGAAGTGGCGGAAGATGAAAGAATTGTTTTTGTTTTCCCTTAATTAAAAGAACACAATTTGTAATTTACTTCAATGAAACAAATAACCCAAAGTTGTAATAATCATTAATGAAATATTTACATATTCCATAACAAAAAGCAGCATATAAATAGAATGCTTTCGGTATTTTTATAGGCCATTTGCTGTTTATTATCATTAGCCAGGTAATTCGTTTCACTAATATATCTATTAACTCCCCACAGATAATTTTCCTGCTCTTAAGTAAACAGAGATTAGATCTAACATATTGAAGCATTTCCCGTAATTTATGCACTTTTCGTTTAAATAGAAAATACAAAAACTCTAGATCCAATCAAATAAAGCACCAGGCTGAGTTGCAAGCAATCAACACTGGATAAACTATCGAACAGTTCAAAAAACCTATTAAAACCATATTTTTTGGTCGTTGGTCGGATTCAGATTATAGGCCAGAAATCGCCCTTTTTGGCAATAAAAATGGATATTGTCTACCATGTTTTTCTTTAAATAGTTTACAAAATAGAAATAGTATTGAACAATTTGGTCGTAACTACTAATTTCCAGATTTTTTAAAAAACGAGCCATCAATCTCTTAGAGACTGTAATAGATCGAGCCACAATTTTTGGATACTGAACCCACATCGAGATTGATTTAGATTTGGGACATGCTTTCTCCTTCTAACCGGGAAAAACTGTCAGAGCTACAATTTTTATGTTTGAACTTAGTGATTTAATATATATAAAGTTTGGCCCAATATCTTAGGAAATCAAAGCCATAGAAACCACATTACTTGTTACAGTATTTTGCAGTTGGGGCACTCAACTGGAACACTTTTACTTCTTTTTATTGTGTTACAAACAGATTAAAGTAACGAAAAAAATTTCACTGCTTCGACATCAGGGCTGTTCAAAAAGTTCTCGGCCTTCAAAGTGGGGAGTCCAAAAAAAAAAGGTATAGTGCCGCCAGGCAGTGATTTCTCGTCTCCAGGTTGTGTGAAATGAAAAATAAAAACATGGTTATAATCATGTCCTCCTCCTCCTCCTCTTCTGGTCTAGAAAATTTGTTTTCCAATTTTTTATTTTTTTTTTTTTTGCTATTCAAAAATGTTATCCCAAAAGGATTTTTCAAAATTCGAAATACTTTAGAAGATATAGCCTTTTTTGTCGACCAATGTGTTCACAAATACAAGTAATTTTCATTTTACTTCAAACTTTGAACGCGTTTTTCTCAAAACCACGTTTTTCAAAATGGTGCCCACGTTTTCTCAAGTTCTACAGAACCGATTTTAATGATGTAGGGCTCTAATGGACGCAGAATTAACGTGGCTATCAGCTCCTCCAACGGGGCTAACCTTAATCTTTGAGCGTTGTGCTTAAAATTTTCGCACAAGAGAAAGGGACCTACAGGTTAACGCCGGACGAACGGCAAAGTTTGAGAACATTGCTTAATGGTACTACAGCTACAATAGCTGGGTGAAGGTGACCGTAAAAAGTAGTGTCTAAAGAAAGAAAAACTTATTATTAGATGTCAGAGGAGGGGGAGGGAACTCGACCGCCCACAGTCAGATAACCACTGGACAGACGGCATGGTTACCTTAATCTTTGAGAAAAAAATTTTACTGATTTTTTTTTGTACACTGCAAAAAAAGGTCAAAAATCGATTTTTCGTTTTTGAAAGGCCGCCATTTTTTCAAATTCAATTTTATTTTCACAATTCTGCTACGGACGATAAAGGCATTCATACCAACCAACTTCCCATCTTCCGTTTTGCTTTCTGATAATTGTAACTCCCGGAAACGTGGGCACCATCGACACATCTTTTTTTGGAAGAGCCTACTTTGGATGCCGAGAACTTTTTGAACAGCCCTCGCATTCACAAATTTGTAATTTTGTATTTTTTATAATGAATTGTACAACCAAATACAAAAAACAGAATTACAAAATCCTTCCCAATTTCTTTCCACGAATTTTTAAAAAAACATGTAAAATGATGTGATTTTCAAATATAAGCGATGTTTCTCCAGCTCTAGCGGGAGGGGTCACGATAAAAATGGAAAATAAACTTGATCTGCCAGCAAGTATAAGAAATATATGTCCCATACATCTCAAACCTCTGTCTCTTACCATCTCTGAGATCTGTTTGTTCATACGGACAGGTAGACAGACGGATAAGGCTATATCGACTCGGCTGTTGAGGCTGATCAAGAATACATATATATACCTTATAGGGTCTGAAATGATTCCTTTCTACTTTTGCACAAAGTTAATATAATCTGTGTACCTTTCTTACAGAGTATAAAAATATGTTACATAACAATGTACATTTTCCAACATGTGTGTTTAGTGTTGTAAAACAAAATACTACACAGAGGGAAAAAGGCTTCAACTTAAAATAAGAACAAGATGGTCTCAAATTTCTTGAGAACAAATGTTCCGAATGTCCTTGGAATGAGTAAAGTTGTTCTCAATCGGATAATATTTGCTTAAAACAACAACAAACCCGGTTTTGAACAGAGAGATATATGTACAAGAGAGAGAGCGAGTGAGAGCAAGCAACAAAGCATAAGTAGCCCTCTAGACGTGCGTCTGCAAAACTGTTCAATGGTTGAATGGGCTAGCGCGTCATTCCATTCGTTGAGTGCATCCCAGTCAAGCCCTAACAAATTTTTCTGCTCTCTTGAACTTAGTTCAAGGATGGAGTACATAGTAAATTTAAATTCCAATTCCAATTACAACAAAAATCTATAAAAATCATCTGAAAACGATCAAACAAAATGTACATTTCGAAATATGTGATCATAGTGGAAATATTCTTTAATACCTTAAATTTTTGATGTGAAACATCTTTAATTTCGATACGAGAAGATTTTAGTAGAAGTCAAATTAGATTTCAGCGTCTCGGAATAGGACTGAAAAAGGTGCAAAGTGGGGTTTAGTGACTTGCCAGTGATAAAAGTGACTAAACTGTGACTGAACAGTGACTTAACAGTGACCAAACAGTGACAAAACAGTGACAAACCAGTGACTAAACTGTGACTAAACAGTAACTGAACAGTGACTAAACAGTGATTTACCAGTGACTGAATAGTGACTAACCAGTGACTGAACAGTGACAATACAGTGACTTAACAGTGACCGAACAGTGCCAAAACAGTGACTAAACTGTGACTAAACTGTGACTGAACAGTGAATGAACAGTGAATGAAGAGTAAATGAAGAGTAAATGAACAGTGACTGAACAGTGACTAACCAGTGACTGAACAGTGACAATACAGTGACTTAACAGTGACCGAACAGTGACAAAACAGTGACTGAACAGTGACTAAACTGTGACTGAACAGTGACAAAACAGTGACTTAACAGAACAGGAACGTGACAACAGTGAAAACAGTGACAAACCAGTGACTTAACTGTGACTAAACAGTGACTGAGTGATAACTGTGACTAAAACAGTGACTGATAACAGTGAATTAACAGTGACTAACCAGTTGTTTTAACAGTGAACCAACGGTGCTTATTAGGATGTTATTTGGTACTTGAGCTCCCTTTTAGTTTTCTTCTTTTGAAAAATTGTCATTGCTGATTTATATTCAATTGAAAGAGCTTGTGATTTTGAAATTAAGCCCTCGTGAGTGTTAACGACACTCAACCTTTTTTTATTTAATTTATCGAGAATACAAAATTCTTTTTGTTAGTTTTTTCCCATGTTTTTGGGTAAAAGTTCGATTTTGAGCTTTTATTTGAGATTAAGTTAGGGCAATAAAATTAAACGTCTTCCGAATTAGATTCGATACAACAACAAAGCGCACAGCTAATGTGCAAGGAGATCTTAGCCCAAAGATCCATATGACATCATGTTAAAAACCATCTCCATTCGCTCCCATTAATTACATGCCCGGATTTCGCCATGCAATTCCGTTGAAAAATTGATTTTTAATTAATTTAAATTAGGTAGCGTCGTTTTCTTATGCCGCTGATAAGCAAATTGTTGCTACCCGCGCATTCGGCATACAAATTATTGCGCTTGGCACGTTCTCTTTCTCTCTGTGCCACCAGAGATCTGCTCATGGAGATAAGACGACGCGCTTTTTGATTATTAATTGCTCAGGGGGTAATTGGTCAGATTCAATGGAGATTTATGGACAAGACATTTGCCAAACAAAACAAAACAAAAAAAATGTCGAAGTATGACCAATTAAAAGAGTATTTAATGCACACGCCTCTGACTCAGAAGATTGTTATTACAACGACGAATGGAGTATGCCATGGACGAGTCTTGGATTGTGTACGTTTAAGTGGGCGCATTTTATGCGCATTCATTATATATTGAAAATAGACATTGATTTAATGTAATTATGGTTAAAAAGAACTTGAATTCTGCTTAGGTTTATCCAAATATTTTCCCATTAAGATACTTTAAATTGGTGTTTGGCCAATCATCTAGAGACTCACATCATTAAATCCTGTTGCCGTCTGGCGTAGTCTCAGTGCCTGCATTTCTTTGGTATGTTGTTGCTTCTGCCAACGATGGGCAGTTTCGATTTGTTGCCATTGCTTGGCTGAGTAGCCATCTCCAGCGTCGCCACCTTCTGTATCTAAGCTATCTGCAGCCGCAACAGAATCAATCCCCACATTCCCGTTGTTGTTAGGAGTCTGTTTCTCCTGCTGCTGCCGCCGCTGCTGCTGGAAGGAGGAAGCGTAATCAATGTTGTCATCGACAGGCAAAGTTTGGCCATGTCTAATGCCAGGCAAGCGATTCAAGTTTAACTGAGATTTATGCTGATGATGACGCACTGGTCGGGTTAGTTCCCGCTGCTCTAGCTCCTTCTGCTCCTCCTCCTCCCACACAGTTAGAGGATGCTGCCGCAAATGATGCTGCTTCTCGTGTCGTAGATGCGGCAGAGTCTTCAGTTTGCGTTTACTGACAGTTTTATCACGTTCCTTTCTGAAGTCATCAGCGGCGGGTGAATGGGGCTTAAGGCGTTCTAGCTGCTCGGGCAGCAACACCTTCTTTAGGGATCCAACCAAAACATTATCCAGGCGGTCATTAGCTTGAGTTCCCACCAGCAGGAAGAAGCAGATGAAGAATAGTGGGCAAAGCCAGCAATACAAAATGTTTAAATGCATTTTTGGTTTTGGTTGTGTTTCAGCTAATTAATAGCTTGGGAACTATTACCAAAAATCTCTTTTGTTTTATGATTTTTAAAAGTTTTTCTAACTATTTGAAGAATATTTTAGAATTAAGCACATTTTACACATATTTTAAAATATTTTGGAAAATTTAATGTAAAATTTTTTTTTATTTAAGAAACTTTTTGCTAGATTTTCAGGAGTTTTTCTAACTGTTTTAAAAGAATTTTGAAAATAAACACACTTTCCAAATGATTTGAAAATTTTTTGAAAATTTTTGAAAATTTTAAGACAAAAATATTTTTAATTTAAGGATTTTTTTATGGTTTTCAGACAATTAACGAACTAATTATAAAACAAAAAATTGGAAAATTTCAAGACAAAAATATTTCTTATTTAAGTAAGTTTTTTTATGATTTTTTGAAGTTTTTCTAAAGAATTTTTGGAATTAAATATTTTTTTTTTTTTTTTTGGGAAAAATTTAATCCAAAAGTATTTTTATTTTAGGAATTATTTGGTTGATTTTCAGGAGTTCTACGGCAGAGAACTGCAGCGGTGTATCGCAATTTTCGCCACCTCAAAAAACCCTTATTTATTAGATGAGTCGATCTAATATATTTCTACATACAAAATTCAATGCGTATACGCATTTACGAAGAGCCAAAACTATTTTTGTTACAATTTATTTTTGAACATTTCGATACATCATTATCAATATCGTTTTACCGCCTACTACCGCATTTAAATGTCGTATTATCGCCTACTACCGCATTTCAATATCGTAGACACCGCATTACTACCGCATTTTTAATATTTGTTATCAAAGGCAAAAGTTTTACTTTTACTACAGTTATAGAAGCCTGTTAAAAGTGTGTGTAAGTAGCTCAGAGGGTATGTGTACGAATCAAAATATACAAACACGTTTTTTTTGAGGTTCAAAACGCAGAGAATTTTTTTTTTTTTTTAATTTTATTATAAGTGGAAAAAATAGAAAAATAAAATTGTTTTGTTTACAGCATAAATTGGCAACATCCTTAAAAAGCCAGTGTCCCACACGCTGGAACTCGAATTACAGAATGTTTAAGTCGATTATTCAAGAGATTTTGGATGAATGTGAAAGACAACATACAGTGAATATCTCAACCCTAAACGCATTGGTAGAACTTTGTGAAGAATTAGAAATTATTTTCAAGAAAATGCAAGTCTGCAGCTCCCCGTCATTATGTTTTGTTATACCGTCCATTCTTAAAATCAGAAGTCTTTGTGCACCTAAAAGCTTGGAGATACCAGCAATTTTAACTCTCAAGGCAAACGTTATTAAGAAGACTGACACAATTTGGGTTCAAAATTTGAGCTTGTGGCATATACTACGTTTATGCTATGTAATTCACGCTTTCTTCAATTTGCAAAATCAAATTTGTTCCTGTTTATGCAGCTTTTGTAGAATTCACAAAGTGACCACCTTTTTGGCAGATGTGGCAGCACCAACGCAAACTTAAGTTGGCTGCGCCTCTAGATTTCAACAGGGTGGTAACGCATTAAAGCGGGGATCATCTGTTCAATTGTAAACCAAGGCAAATTGAAATTGATTGCAATGGAGGACATTAAAATATTTTTGATTATATGAGAAAAACGTACAACACAACTTTATGTTCTACAGTGGACGCATAAGCGAACGATGTCGTTGGTACAAGCCAGACGAGCATTCCAGGCGAAATGCAGCCTTCTACTCATGCAGTATTATCCAGCTGCCATAGGAGCGGCTAAAATGTTGAAACATGTTGAGTCTCAGCAAAAGGAAATGCGTCATTTTCAGATATTTCGTCGTTGACAAATGTATCGGACTCCGTAGACGTTTCATTACATTTTGAAAGAAGAAGTCAAAATCGTCCACAGATGTGTCGACACCAACAGCCGCTGATACAGGACGCATCCCAAATAGTTCGTTCAAATAGCTCATTCAGTTCGTTACAGAAGTTTGGTTTTAAGCATCCGAAGCTACGTTTTTACTTGCTTGCAACATTTAAACATATTTTTAGCCTTTAAATTGTAGGAAAGAGTTTTTTATATGGCGTTGTTTCTTTTAGTTTTCCATCGAGCTGGCTTAATATGTTGTTTTATTTATCGTCCACCCAAAACGATCGCTTGCTCTGAAAATTCATATTCATGGATATTTATGTGCTTAAAACTTATTTTTATGTGCGCAAACAATTGGCTAAAATTTATGAACAACTGTTTGCTAAAGCACAATGTTACCAGACATTAAGAAAACAAGATCTGGTAGCATCTGCCAACTTAAATTGGCAACGCCACAGCATTTCATGAATTGACGTCGAATTCATAGTCAACTTTCGTGTGTAAGTCGAATTCATGAAATGGTGTTTATGCACGCACTTTCGGCCATATTTCATGAAATGATTTTGCAAAATGAGCATAGCATAAACGTAGTAATAAAGCTGCGTTTTTTTTTTATATCCTCCAGCCGCAAATATCCAACAAGAGGACTTTAATAGCATTAAGGAATTTTGCGTTGCTAGCATATGCAACATGACGATTGATGAGTTAGACCCCATTTCGACGATGGATTCATCCGACAGTTTATCTGAACACAATATACCATTAGCTCCTCGTTTTCTCAGATCTGCTTTAAGGAACACCGATGACTACATCAGAAACTTGTAGAGAAGAAATTAATAGGTATGTGCGAGACGTTCGTTAAAATGACTGAGTATTTCGACGTGGTGGCTTGGTGGAGACAAAATGAGAAAAATTACCCTAAGCTGTCAAAATTGGCTTTTCAAGTGCACGAAATACCAGCAAGCAGTGCAGCATCAGAGCGCGAGTTTTCTTTGGCTGGAAACATTATTACAGAGAAGAGGAATAGACTCGGACCGAATACGGTGGATAGCATATTATTTCTTCACTCCTATGAGAAAATTTTTTTGTCACACTTAAGAAAACAACCATTTGAAAAGTAACAAATTCAGTCAGTGGGAAATTTCTGCTCGATTACTTCAAAGGGAGTTGGTTGCATAGAAAGAGAATGCCGTACGTACAAAGCTCAATCGACTAAGGCTAACTAATACAATCACAAAAAAAAAAAAAATAAAAAAAAACTATAAAAACTTTTCGGGTTTTGAACCCCAACATTTTATTAATTACACATACCAACTGAGCTAACAGGGTTGCCCATATTCGACGGACCCATGTTTTTTTTAAAATCAAAGAAAAAATAAAAATTTGGGGTTGGCAATCTTAATCATTTAATTTGTTCCAAGTAGATTTGTTTACATCAATTTTTGAATATGATATCTCTCAAATGGCCGCCTCTGGCGTTGATGGCGTATTGTGCCCTTTTGGGCAGCATTTTCCATCGATTTCGCCAACATTTCGGCCGGAATAGCGGCTATTTCTTCACGAATGTTGTCCTTGAGCTCTTCTACGGTCCTTGGCTTGTTAACGTAAACCTTTGACTTCAAATATCCCCACAAGAAGAAGTCAGGCGGCGTCAAATCGGGCGAACGCGGTGGGCCAGTCCAAATCACCACTTTTCGACATCAAACGGCCCGGAAACAATTTCTTCAGAAAATCGATTGTTATGCGACTTGTGTGCGGTGGAGCGCCGTCTTGTTGAAACCAGAACTGCCTCATACGCTTTCGACGAATAATTGGCATCACAAAATTGGTCATCATGTCGCGATAACGCTCCTGGTTGATGGTAACAGCATGGCCATTTTCATTTTGGAAGAAAAACGGCCCAATGACCGTTTTCGCACTAACGCCGCACCAAACTGTGACTTTTTCGTCATGAAGAGGCACTTCTTGAATCTCCTGAGGATTTTCAGTGGCGTAAATACGGCAATTTTGCTTATTTACGGTCCCATTCACACATTTGGTACATTTTTAATTTTTTAAAAGCACGTTGAGTTTTCACAATTGACTTGTTCTGTTGAATGTAAATTTCAACTATTTCAGAGCGCTCGCGTGGCGTGTATTGTTCCATGGTAAAAATCTGCTTGGACTGACGCTTCAAACGCGGTATGTCATTAAGCGATCTGACATCTCTGTCAAAAGTTATGGCGTTGCCAGATGGGTCCGTCGAATATGGACAACCCTGTACACTCATTATTAACATATTTCGGAAAATAAATATATAAACATTGCGGTAGTAATGCGGTGCCTACGATATTCAAATGCGGTAGTAGGCGGTGGTAATGCGGTGTATGCGGTGTTGCGGTGTTACTCATACCGCAATTTTATAAGTATACTTAAAGTCAAAAAAACAGCACCGCATGCAGTTCTCTGTTCTACGGATTTATAAGTAAGTTTGAATTAAACAAAATTTGCACATTATTAAAAAAAATTTTAGAAAATTTTAATCCAAAAATTTTTCAAATATTTTAAAATTTTTGTAAATTTTTAAACTTAAAAAATTTTTTGTTTTAAGACGCTTTTTGAATTAAACACATTTTACATATATTTAAAAAAATTTTGGAAAATTTGTTTAATTATATAAAAGTTTTCAAACCATTTTATAACAAACTTTAAATAAAACGCAAGCATTACATTATTTTCTTCTTAAATTAATTCCTTTGATTTTGGTTTTTCATTTTCTTAAAAACATTTCCGAAACATTTGTTCAGCACATTTTTGTGCACTTTGCGGCTTTAATTATTTATTTTTTTTTTCAAAAATATTTTCCACACATTTTTCTGTTGTTGTTAATGTGACAAGTGGCATAAATCATAAGCGCGCACGTATTGCCAAATCTTTTTTTGTTTTCTGTGTCACACAAAAACACGCGCACAGCTGGTCGAAATTTTCTGAATGAAAATACAAGTGAGCCCGCGCCACTTATGAATGATTTAATTTCATTATTTCAAACGGAAATCGGCTAGACAAACAAATTGATTGCCAAATGCCAACTTGTCTGTCTGTTCCCAAATCCACAAAACGCTTTTCTCAGCATTTCACAATTGAAGGGAAAAAGAGAAAAACAGAGATA
>JAEIFU010001361.1:0-71418 GCA_018904235.1 Lordiphosa stackelbergi | reverse complement strand
AGGCTAATCATTTTTACTGAATTGTAATGAAAATGTTCAACAATGTCCATTGCATACTTATGGGCAGTTTGAACACATATACTGAAAATAGTATATCTTCTCTTAAAAAAATCGTAAATTTTTTGAATTGTTTATTTTACAGCTAAGAATACTTGACGATAATATTAAAGAAAGTCAAAAATAAAGTGTAGCTACCCCACAAATCGCGTTTAAAAAGGAAAAATAGTCAGTTTGAGATCGGCTTATTCGGGATCTTGCTGGATTTGGATGATGGACGGATCAGCAGCAGTAGCAGGATGTTGTTCGGGATCTGTGGGCGTTTTCACATTTCGCTTTCGCTGAATTGGCAGCAGGGCCAATAACTGACTGTCCCTAAAGAAGTGCACTTTTTTGAAGTGAGTCTTCAACTGGCTTTTTAGTTTGAAGCTATTGGCACACTTTGTGCACTTGTGCGGTCTTTCACCGAAATGTACTTTAGTGTGAGATGAAATCGGAACCAGAACCAGTACCGACTAAAACTCAGAACCAGTACCGGGACCGGAACCGATTCTTATAATTTTTTCTGTACCGGTATCCAAAAATATATCCGAAAAGAACCTTAACATTGTACACGTACCGGCTACTGTTAGTACAGAGTATTGTACAGGCGGGCTTGACCGACTTTGATGTTAATTGTAAATTGTGAGGGTCTAAAAGCGGACATGCGCAATGCGCTATCTTATGCTCACTAACGCGGATCAGCAACAACAGCAAACCTCTAAAACTCTGGAGAAGGTTCAATCCGGTAACACTTCGATTTCGATATTGTAATTTAGGAGCTCTGAAAAAACTGTCTAACAATTTAGAAGGTACGGTTCTGGGTCCCATAACCTTGGACAAAATCAAATTTATTAAAAGCTTCCTTCTTTAAAGTGGTGCTGAATTAATTCCTTTCACGGAAATTCCTGAGCTAACACTTTTCCTTGGAGGAACGCAATTCATTAGAGTAACAGAAGCGAGGCATCTTGGTATCATTTTGGACTTTAAACTCTCTCTCTATAGACGAATACTTAAGACAAAAGTAACAACTCTTTTTGACAGTGCGACTGGTTATTAAAGTCTTAAAGGGGCTCAGCACCAGGTCATTCTGCTTCCATCAGGATGTTTCAGTATGAGAATGAGTAGGACTACTGATATGTGACTAAGCTCCACTTCTTAAACCGTTCTAGCGCTAGGGGATCTCTCTCTTTTATTATTTTTGGGCAACCCTTATCCGACTAAATTGTTTCTATCCCATTTTCTTTCTTGCCACAGCCCAAGAGGAAGTGGAATTTGAGCGTATTGCCACAGCTGCTCGTCCTGGTAGTAGCATTAAGACGGCCTTTCAACCTCGTCCTGGAACTAGTCAACGGCAGCTTAGTCGCGGGATAGCTCACTCCAGTGAAGGCCGCCTCAACAGTGCGCGACCAACCTCAGCAGTGGCTCGGCCTGGCACCAGCTTAAGTCGTCCCGGTTCATCGTCCGCTCGTCCGGCTTCACGTTGTGGCACTGCATCGCGTGTAAGAGCCACCTCGGCAGCTGCTTTTACTGTGGGCGATGCCACATCCAAGCTATATCAGGCATCTCGACTCAATCCCACCATCTATGCCGAGCGTCAGACCTTGGTTAAGGCCCTATTTCAGTTTCTCTATTACCACGAAGCGGATGTGCAGAAGGCTTACTCGCTGTGCCAAGCCGTGCTTGAAGTGCAGCGTCAGAGGCCGGGAGCTCAGTTGACCGGAGCCCATGTCACACCCCACGATCCGGCACGCACGGATTGGTGGTGGCAACAGCAGATGGGCAGATGTTTGCTTGCCTTGAATTATCCTCGCAAGGCAGAACCTTGTCTACAGCAATCCTTGGCCGCCTTTCCCCATCCGGATACATACTTGCTGCTCTCGCGTCTATATCAGCGTCTAAAGCAGCCCGAGCGTGCTTTGGTATTAATAGGTAAGGTGGTGGACGAACGACCCTTTGATGTGACCTACAGGCTAGAGCAGGCTCGCCTTACCATGGCCATGGAGCAGCAGGAGGATGCCTTGCAGCTGTATCGTCTGGTGGTCAAATTGCAACCAATTAATGTGGAATCTCTGGCCAGCATAGCTGTAAGTTATTTCTATGATAATAATCCCGAGATGGCCTTAATGTACTACCGTCGTGTGCTCTCGCTGGGTGTTCACTCGGCGGAGCTTTACTGTAACATAGCGCTGTGCTGCCTCTATGGTGGACAGATTGATCTGGTGCTACCCTGTTTCCAGAGGGCTCTGGTACTGGCCACACAGCCCGAACAAAAGGCAGATGTCTGGTATAATCTGAGCTTTGTGGGGGTTACCTCGGGTGACTTTAATCTGGCCCGTCGTTGCCTACAACTTTGCTTGACCACCGATGCTCGGAATGGAGCCGCCTTGAATAATCTCGCTGTGCTGGCCGCCCAAACGGGTGATGTCATGGGAGCCAAGTCATATTTAAAGGCAGCCCAGGATGTTTTACTCGATTCTCAAGAGGTGGCCAGCAATTTGCAGTACATGGATTTGCATTATAAACTTTAATTTATTTCCATTAATTTTTCTTCTAAAAATAAAAAATTTGAATAAAACTACAAAAAAACTTATTCCGAGTCTGAACTTTACTCAGAATCAGACACTTAAGACTCCACATTTGAAAGAAGAAGACTCACCTCTACATTTTGTTAAAAATCGGAAAGGACTTTGGACAAAGAACTGATTAAAGGTTCTAGTTAGCTGGCTCTAGGTCAATAAGTAATGATTTTGTTCAAGACACGCACAACAAAACAACAGAACGGTCACACCCAAAGATTCTGTGATATGGCGATTGCTACTGTGTCAGATTTTGCTACAGCCAGCCTTTGAGAATTCAAAACGGTCATAGCAGTTCTTTCATGAGTTAGTCTCTGTCAGCTCATAGAAGACAGACAAAGATCGCTGATGATTGAATTGTGGAAATTCGTGAAACAGCTATATGACCAACCAGCCTCCTTTGTGGTGTTGTGCATGTCTTGTTTGGGAAATGTGAACAAAACCATAACCTTTGGTTTTTTATTTCAGATTTGCGAAAAATTGCTCGCGAATCTGATAAGCCGCTGCTATTAACACGATAACACACTTTTTCCAATCGATAAAAGTTTCAAATAAACCTTGAGCTTAGTATTGCGGTGTTAAATGAACCCGCGAACTTACAAATAACAACACCTTATCTAACATATTTTGTGTGCTATTTTAATAAATTATTATTATTTAATGAAATGAACAACACATTAATTGTTCTGATTGGTTTTCCTTTTACAATCTGCATGAGCACAGAAACCTCCATCGTGTAATTGCCTCTTCCGACATTTTTTGTTGTTTTTTGCGGACGTTTTGCGAGCAGTGGAAACCGCCATTAAACATGAAAGTTAAAAAAATTTTTAATATTGATCGTGTTTCGCGAAACAATATGTATATTAAATCCATTTATAGATATACTTTGCAATTTTCCTTAAAATATGGTATTAAGTTCTACCTTATACTTATATTAAAAATTTTAATAAATTCTCTCGCAAAAACATCGCTTCTTTGCGGACGCTTTTACATATGAACGAGAAGGCCAAGCTTACTTCGCCTGTGTCCAGTTTTTGTACTCCTTGCAAATGTTCTTACACATCAGAGTTTAAGAACACTAGCAATAAAATCAAAAATTTTTCTAACTGAAACTCATTTTCCGCCCGCACACCAGGGGACCAGGGTGCCTATTGCCAAAAAAACGCCCTATTTATTTTTATCCCGTAGAGTAAAAAAGGGGGGGATTAAAGTCGTGCAAAAGTAAGGTAAAAGAAAGAGAGAAATTTTTTCCCAACAAAAAAAAAATATATTCTTGTTCAGCATCATCAGCCGAGACGATATAGACTTGTCCGTCTGTCCGTCCGTCCGTCTGTCCGTCTGTCTGTATGAACACCTAGATCTCAGAGATGGTAAGAGATAGAGGTTTGACATGTATGGGACAAATGTTTCTTTTATCTGCACGCCATGATCAAGTTTGTTTCAAATTTTGGCCACGCCCCCTCCCGCCCCCCGCAATTTGGAAAAGAACGTTATATCTCCTACAGTTTTAAAGATAGACAATTTGTACCGTCTAGAGATAGTTAGTAATTAGCAAAATGAATCGATTTGCCGAAGAAATGATAAAGATCGGATGAACGGCTCTCAAGTTATGAGCAAAGTGAACCACAGTCCCCCGCTACCACCCCCTACCACCCTAAAAAAATGTTGCATAGTTTTTGGTGGAAACGCAGGAACACTGTTAAACATGTTTTTTCATGAGTAACGGGTATATCGGAAGTCGGTAAGAGCCGACTTTAACTTACGCTCTCGTTTGTTTGGGAAACTGTATAAAACGACTGTCGAAAATGATTTAAATACATATAGCTTATTTATGGCAAAAATGTGGAACCTTTTTACAAAATAGTTTTGAATGTTTTGAAGCTGATTTTAATTAAAATTGCAGCAAAAAAAAAAATACTACAGACAAAATTAGAAAGCTACAGCTAACGGAACTTGATTTCTTGATCTAAAATTTGTGGGTTGTTTTTACATTTGGCAGCTTGGCGTTAAGAGTGCCAAAAGGTACCTCTCCTTATTAGCTTTGTTGTATGTGCAAAATGCAAATGCAAAGCAGGAAAGAGATGTAAGAGACTTCTTTGGTGCTTGGGCTGTTGTCGAATTCTAAAAGCGAACACGAGCTTTTGCTTCGACTTATGAACGGAACCGAATCACCAGCAAAATGAAAGTAAAAAATGATAAAGCGACGACAGCAGCCGCTGCTTATTTTTGATCAAATATGTAGCTTTTGTATTTTGCAAAAGCAGCATCAAAAGCGGAATGAAACTTATGGCAGTTTTTAAACACTGCTCTGAGATAGACTCTTTTCTTACAATCCAATTCGAATGTGTTAAAAAAATTGTTATATATTATAAAATTTGATTTTCAATTAATTAAATTTTTATTTTCATTTTGTTGTTTTAAGTATTAATCCAAATAGCAGGTAAAATAGATGAAAAAGTCGGTGAGGGAAGTCAGATTGACTGAAAATCCTCGACAGGGTGGGCAGTTAAAGTCAGTAACTGGTTGGGTTAATATCTCATAAACCATTAGACATATCATGACTAGACAGCGGATTTTGCATATTTGCATATTTTGAACCGCTTGTCGGATTTTATTTCTGATTGCACACATATTATTTTTATTGAAGAATGATGTAAGTCCGATAAAAACTATTTTGCATAAATTAAATCTTCGTGATAGTCTTTACAAATCATAAAATTTTGTATATTTCCGAATTTTTTGGACCGATCTTGATCTTGACCTGTCAATTTACCCGTCCACATTATACAAAAAGTTTCAGAAATTTCGCGACTTTCGGACCGTTGGATCTAACCATTTACGCGTCTACAATTGCCATCTATCAAATCTTAATAATTCCCAAAAATAAAAAAATTTGACAAATTTCGCGGTTTTTAGTCTACACCTCTTATCTTATATCAATCTTCACGATAATCTTCGGTCCTTTGAATTTCTTGGCCACTTGATCTACTCCTTATTTTTTCTTGCCGGTCTACTGCTTTTTATGAAACTCAAATGCGAATTTTTGATATTTCGCGATTTTTTTGACCATTTGTTCCTTTACAGTATTTACTCGTTTACTACGCCTAATAAAATATCTACAAAAAAAAATAATCTCTTTTAAAAAAAATAAAAATTTTTCAATATTTCAGAACGTTCACTATACACCTTTCATTTGCCAACGCCTGCGGTTTTTTAAATACTCATATGAAATTTTGGCAAATTTTGCGATGTTGGACCATTAAATTCTTATAAGAAAATGTTTAACTTTCGCGATTTTTTGATCGTTCGGTCTTCAAATTCTATTTAACCGTCTATATGGCCATGTATCTAATCTTTATTATAATTTTTATTTGTTATACATTTTACATATTTTGCATATTTTTTACATATTTCCATATATTGAATATGGGCATTTCCAAAAAAAAGGTCCACCTGGGCCAAAAAAATTAAAGTGGTTAAAAACACTATATTTGATCGAATTTTCATAGGGAAACAAT
The DNA here is from genome assembly GCA_018904235.1 of Lordiphosa stackelbergi. Lineage (NCBI taxonomy): Eukaryota > Metazoa > Arthropoda > Insecta > Diptera > Drosophilidae > Lordiphosa > Lordiphosa stackelbergi. Next base: position 65,285 of record JAEIFU010001361.1, on the reverse strand, counting down.
CAAATTAAACTAATGTAAGCTAATCTTACATTTACTAATAACCCAATTGGATATATTCGGTTTCACGGCCGTGCTAGCGCGATTTTTCTCATTTTGACATTAAATTTGCTTAATTTTTTGGAAAAAAGTGACTATAGATTACATGTACTTTCGCTATCTAAAATCTTTCTGATGGTACAAAGGGCTATACAAGAATGCATAAGAAACCATGAGAAACTATGCCAATGCAATTAACTGTAAGTTTTTGCTACGCATTAAAGCAGAAACCACATAAATATGATGATGGAAAAAATGTCACGTTCGACATGTCACGTATCGACAGAGATAAATATTTTTTTTACAAAAAATGTACTCAAGATTTTTAAATCAAATAATATACATTTCAAAGAACTATTCATTCATAAGATATTAAGATTATTTGGGCTTAATTATTGTGTTAGGTTTCGCTAAACTTTGTCTTTATATAGCTGCTCGCGAAAACCACTTCTGTTTTTGTCACGTTCGAATAGCTTCCAATTTTGTCATTATTTTGGAAACCGAATTTCACTTGATATACACTTTAACACTAATTAAAGTGCTTGCTAAGAGCTATATTATACAGTAAAAAACGAATTAAAAATTCGATTTAATTTGACTTTTTTTCATTTTCAATTTGTACGACGGTCACGGTTCGACAGAATGGAAATGCCCATATATTGAATATACAGTTTTCAATGGAAATTGTAGTTTTATTTTAAACCCCCCGGCCTAACAACGACAAAAAAAATTTTTTTTCCTTCTAAAAAAATATTTTGGCCAAACCAAAAAAAAATTTTTTTTTCCCATAAAAAAAAAAAAAAAAAATAAACTTTTTTCCGATTTTTTTTCCTCCTAAAAAAAATTTCTTTCTTTATAAAATATTTGCGTTTAGATATTTTTCGTCAAAAATTTAAGTTTAATAGTAAGGGTGGTTGAAAAAGTGAAAGTTTTGGCCATTTAAAAAATGAGATTTCTGGCCCACAGTGCGATGGTTCCTATGGCAGTTATGAGATAAAGTCAGCAGATTTTGACTAATACATATTTGCTAATCTGTGCTAAAGCATATAATATTAATATTGGCAAACGAAAAAAGGGTTTTCTCACTAAGACCCTTTTTTCTGACCGTAATGGCAGCTATAAGATAGAGTCATCCGATTCGGTCGGTTTCAACATATTAGTAGCGGCAGCAAAAAAGAAGACTCTGTGCAAAGTTTCAGCATGATAGCTTCAAAAATGAGAAACTAGTTTGAGTAGAAACAGACTCGGACCTTTCCCATGCCCTTGGAAAGTGGCCCAGACGAAGTACCGAGCTACAATCCAAGTCCAGGTAGAACACCACCTTGACTGGTAACGCCCATAGACTATCACTTCTAAACTCTTTTAGCTCCGAGTTTTTTGATGCATTGAAAGTCCCAAATAGTAAAAACTATTTTTTTATAAAACTTTTTATATTTCTTTAATTTTCCATAAGAACATAAAAAATTTGTTAAATCAACCACGAACGAGCAGCATTTAATCTTTATTAGTTCTTATTAGTTTGTGCCCAGTTCCTAGGGTCGCTGCAACCACTGGTAGATGGTATCCAAGCCCACTTTAGTTACTGCACTGGCCTCTACAATGGTTACCTGCTGCCGGATTTGTTTCTGCAGCTTGGACATTTGCAGCATGAGCAATGCCTCATTGCGCATCTGGCGATAGGAGTAATCCATTTTGGTTAATACCAGTAAAATTTTCACTTTCTGCAAACGAGGCTCCGTCAAAATGGAATAGAAGAGCACGCCCGCTGCTGAAATTTGACATAGATTAGATGTATCCACCACATAGATGAGCTTTTTGACATCCTCAAAGTATTGGCGCCACAATGGAGCCATGCTACCGCCAATCTCCAGGATTTGTATTGATTTGGGTAAATGTTTGCCGCCTCCAGGAACAGGGACTGCATCCGCAGATGCAGGCGGTTTCGGTTTGTCGCCATTTGGCGATTTGGTTGGAAAATGTATGCGATAGATGCCAGTGCCTATGGTGGGCATGGAATAACTGGTCTCATCTATAGACTCTGGCTCTTGCAGGGCCTTGAGCAAGTGTGTTTTGCCAGCACGCTTGGGACCCAGACAAATGCAGGACATGGACATATCTTGCTTATTGAACAAACAATGGGTGAATGTTGCCCAGACAACCAGGAAAATTGAAATGATTCGGCTCAAATTTAACGGTTTTAGTAAAGCGGCCTCTAGTTTTCATCATTACCAGCGACCTCTGGTGGTACTAAATATGTACTTGGTGGCATGTAAATTATATAAAACAACATTTAAATATCCTGTTATATTTAAATAAAATAAACATATAGTCCACGAGTGTTGTAGAACACTCTTCAGTTTTTTGATCAGGCAGCGCTGCAAAATCGTTTGAGCAACCCTGTTAAAGATTGTCAAACTGCTTACATCTGGTCACACTAAACGCTGTCTCATGTAAACAATTTTAATTTTAGTAAAAACAAACTTTTAAAAATGAGCCCCATCCCTACTGAAAATAAAGAAATTGGCTTCCATAAACAATTTGCGGTCGATGTGAATGGCATACGCACAGAGTTCGTCTTTCACAGGTTTGCTAACAACTGGCTGCTGCTGATCACGCAGCTGGGCAAGATTCCCGGCATCTACAAAGTCACCTTCGATGTAAAACGGGATGACCGTATCATACCCTCTCTGCATGGACCGATTGATCATCCAGAATTCCATGTCTCTGTGCCAGTGACCATGACTTGCTGCCTGGGATCGGATACGGATGAGACTCGCAGTGGTATTCAGTTCCTTGTCAATAAAACGACGCTCAACACTTGCCCCACCGAGTTCGTCATGGGCCTGGGATTAAAGCAAATCGATGGAGTTAATCTGCGTGGCATAGCCAAAGTTTTGGAGGAAATGATTTTCTCCTAAACCCCAATAAAAGACGCACAAATTCACTTTACGCAAATCGTTTTTATTTCCCTGCCATCATCTCATGTACAGTAAAACGTGTACGAAAGTGGGGGCAAACAAAACTTCACCACAAGAGGATAGGTCCTGCAACTGGTTAGAAGCTTAATCGAACAGACCGAAGCCCATATCATCGTCGGACACATCAGATTCCTCCTCCTTCTTCTCTTCCTTCTTGGACTCGGCAGCGGGGGCGGCGGCACCAGCGGCAGGAGCAGCAGCACCACCAGCAGGGGCAGCACCCACTCCAGAGCCAATGTTGGTGATCAGATCCTTGACATTGATACCCTCCAAGGCCTTGGCGAACAAACCGGGCCAGTAGGGCTCAACCTCAACATTGGCGGCCTTCAGAATGGTGGAGATTTTCTCACCCTAAAACAAAAGCAAGAAACAAAATATGATTAGAATCAAGTGCCCAGGAAGTTTAGCTAACGTCTCGGACTGAAATTAGCCACAAACAAATGAAGATGCCTTTATTTATGGCCGATTTGTTTTCATTTGTAAATTCGCAACTTACAGTGACGGCAACATCGTCAACAGTGGTTGCGCCCATAGGCCAAAATTCCAAAAATCCATCAAGAAATATTTAGTCAAAATGTAAACAAATTGTCTCTAAATTGAGCAAATCTCGTAATGGCAAACCGGTCTTACTCAGAAATCTAACGGCACTTCTAAAAATAGAATGCAAAGAATGAACACGTGTGCAATTCTGAAGCGCAGCGGCGTTAAGTTAGCTTTTCGTCACAACCAAATTGCTTTTCAAAGTGGTGAAACTTTCGCAAGAGTTATCCAAATTTAATTATTTAAAATGAATTTTAAAGTTGAAGGTGTTTACTTTTATTAATTGTTTTTGTGAAAATAATTTGATTGATCAAAACTTTTTTGTGTATTTTTGATTGATTAAGCCTTTTTTGTGTGTTTCGTGATCGTCTTTTTAATGTTTAGTTAGAGTTTTAGTTGTGATCTCACAAAATTCTATAATTGGTTTATATGTTACTGTAATTGTCTGATTCTAAAGGTAATGTATCGTTAAAATCAGCTGCAGAAATTTGCAGATGTGTATGTAATCGTAAATATACTGACGCCGTCTAACATTTTTCAAGGTCATGTTTTCGAGTATTGTGCTGTTGCTCTGTCTTCGTCTTTCGTGCATTTATATGCTTTGTAGCTTTCCTTACTTATTCATTCCTTTCGAATTTACTTTTTAGGTGCTTCTTATAAGTGTGTGTTTACACGCCTACATATTTTTGATTTGTGGTGCACAGAAAATGGAACTAACGCAGGAAAATTGAAAAAAATTATTGAAGTTGTGCAAGAGCACATTGAAAACAACGGCTACATTACCGATTTAAGCCAACTATCCAAACGTATTGGGTACATATGTAACAGAATTGTTACTTTTTGGGATAGTTACAAACGAAAAAAATCTTCAATTATACAATATCGATCTGATTGGCTGATGGAAATGGAAACAATTGTATTAAGCTGTGTCCACGAGGGGTCTCAACCAACAAAAAAAAGTGCCAATCCTGGGCGGCCTAAAGTTGAATTTTCGGAGTGTTCGAAAAGAACAAAACGACGTAGGATTGCGGACATATCCAAGACAGATGACTCTGCAGCTTCCTTGCTTCGATCGTGCAGCTTGCCTTCAGGGCCAAAGCAATGCCAAGCGAATATTGAAGAAGTTCTATCACTTTTTGTAGAGACAAATTTATCAAAACACCAATATTTGCTCATTCGTAAATTTATTAACTCAATAGTATCATTTGATGTATTGCCAAGTTACGAGCAGGTGTTGAATGCAAAAAAACGTAGCTACCCAGATGAAATCATCGTTACTGAAGTAAAAGCTGAAGTTCAACTACAAAGCTTGCTAAACCATACGGCTTCCCGGATTTTAGAACTTCAAACTGAAGTTATTCAGAACATTACGGACGATTCGGTGAAAAACTTAATTTTGATAGGAAAATGGGGATTTGATGGTAGTACCGGACATTCTGAATACAAACAGAAAGCGCTTAACAATAATTTGGACGACTCTTCTCTTTTTGTTACGTCATACGTACCATTGCAGCTGATAACCAATTCAAGTGATCCTAAAGGCCATCAAATAATTTGGAAAAATCCCCGACCTTCATCTACACGCTTCTGCAGACCGATGAGGTTCCAATTTCAAAAAGAAACGGCTCAATTGGCTTTAAACGAAGAAAGGCATTTCAAGGAACAAATTGATGAATTAAAGCAGACTGTATGTGATGTCGGCAATAAAAGGATCGAAGTTAAACACAGCTTGCAGTTGACCATGGTAGATGGGAAAATATGTAATGCCCTCACCGACACATCTGCAGCCAGATGTTACATTTGTCAAGCAAAGCCAACGGATATGAATGATTTAGAAAAGTGCTTGCAAAACAATGTTAATAAGAACAGCTTTGAGTTTGGTTTGTCACCATTACACTGTTATATTCGATTCTTTGAATATTTTTTGCACATTGCGTACAGATTGGACCAAAAAATTTGGCGAATTTCTACCGCAGAAGGAAAGCAATCTGTTTGTTTAAGAAAAAAAAAGGATCCAAGAAGACTTCAAGGCAAAAATGGGGTTAATAGTGGACAAACCGAGAAGTGGAGGAAGCGGGAATTCTAATGATGGAAATACTGCGAGAACATTTTTCAAAAATTCGGAATTATCAGCTGAAATAACTGGCTTAGATGAAAGCCTTATAATACGATGTTCAACATTGCTCCAAGCTATGGCATCTGGGTACAGGGTTAATGCTGACAAATTCCGAATATATGCTCTTGACACTGCCAAGAAGTTGCTAGATTTATATGATTGGTACTACTTTCCGCCCTCAGTGCACAAAGTTTTAGTCCATGGTGCAGATGTGATTAAATTTGCGCTTGTTTCAATTGGAGAATTATCGGAAGAAGCTGCAGAATCGCGCAACAAAGATATAAAACTATTTAGAAAGCAGCATACTAGGAAAACATCTCGAATTGCAACAAACACCGATTTAATGAACAGACTACTTTTATCTTCCGATCCTTTTATTACGGGACTAAGGAAATTGCCGTGCAAATACAATTCAAATTTAATGAAGTCTGCATTAGGTTTGTTAGAAGAATCTGATTAATTATTATATCTTTCTTTCTTTAGTTTATATTTACCACGCCTATTTTGTTTTTTATTTGATCACTACTATTTTGTTATTGTTAAAATAAAATGACTTATGTTTAAATCTTATATATTTGCTAAAACTTTTTTTTCTTTTGCAATTGTTGCTATGGTATATATTTATAAGGCTTAATTGCAATATAATAAAAAACAAAAAAAAAATTTCCATACAAACATTCGATTTCATACCAACGGTTTGTATGACAGCTATATGATATAGTAGTCCGATCCGGTTGATTTTTATACATTAATTTACAAGAAAAATAAGAAAATTTTGGGCAAAGTTTCAAGCCTCTACCTTAACTGTAAATAGTTTTGGCCGCTCTTCCATAGAACGCCGACCACTGTGCCCCATTTAAGCCCCTTTTCATTATCGTATTCAGCATCTGGCCAATCTGGGTGCTCCCCATGTGGACTCCTTCAATGAAATGCTCTCGGTGGGCTTGGATCATTTGGCCAAACACATGACCCCCATACAATTTCAAACGCCAGCTGGCGAAAGAATTTCCCTGCGCATCGAAAACATTTGGATAGAAAAGCCTCAGGTGCCCCAGGATGTGATAGATGTGCGTAGGCGTGAGGTCTATCCGACAGAGTCACGTCAATTGCATGCCTCCTACTCGGGCATGTGCAGCATTAAGCTCGGTTGGAGTGTAAACGGTGTGGAAAAGACAGCCATCAATATGGATCTGGGCGAAGTTCCCATTATGCTACGCTCCAACGCCTGTAATCTGGGTCAGGCCTCACCCCAGGAGATGGTAAAACATGGCGAACATGACAGTGAATGGGGAGGCATCTTTGTCATACGTGGAAATGAGAAAATAGTGCGCATGCTGATCCTGACAAGAAGAAATCATCCGATTTGTGTGAAGCGCTCATCGTGGAAGGATCGTGGCCATCACTTTAGTGATTTGGGTGTTTTGGTGCAGACGGTGCGTGACGATGAGATGTCGTTCAGCAATGTGCTGCACTATCTGAACAATGGAACCGCCCGCTTCATGTTCTCCCACTTGAAAAGGCTATCCTATGTGCCTGTATGTCTCATACTCAAGTGTTTGATGAACTATACCGATGAGGAGATCTACAATCGCTTGGTTCAGGGCTATGAAACGGATCAGTACTACGTGTCGTGTGTACAAAGCATGCTGAGAGATGTTCAGAACGAGGGAGTCTATACACCTGCCCAGTGTCGTGAGTTTATAGGCACGCTATTTCGCTCACAATTCCCCGAAGTGCCCGAATGGCAGCCCGATGAGGCGGTTACAGATTTCATACTGCGGGAAAGAATCATGGTACATTTGGACACCAATGAGGAGAAGTTTCAGCTGATAGTTTTCATGGTGCAGAAATTGTTCCAATGTGCCCAGGGCAAGTTTAAGGTGGAGAACGTAGACTCGGCCATGATGCAGGAGGTTTTGCTGCCGGGACATCTTTACCAAAAATATTTGGGTGAACGCATTGAAATGTGGTTAATTCAGTTGAAGAAATGTTTGCTAAAGAAACTGACCCTGCCGGATATGCTGCTTGGCCATGCTTTGCTGACGCAGTGTATGCGTCAGGCGGGAGTTGTAGGTCGTTCGATTGAGTCCTTTTTGGCTACGGGCAATATAGCCTCACGCACAGGACTGGGCTTGATGCAGAACACCGGTTTGGTTATCATGGCGGAGAATATTAATCGTATGCGTTATATGTCACACTTTCGGGCCATACACCGTGGCTCCTACTTCACCACCATGAGAACCACCGAGGCCCGACAATTGCTGCCCGATGCCTGGGGTTTCATTTGCCCCGTGCACACACCAGATGGTACACCTTGTGGTCTGCTTAATCATTTGACCCTAACCTGTGAGATTTCCAAGCGACCGGATCCACAGCTGGTGAAGGCCATACCCGGCAAACTCATTGAAATGGGCATGTTGCCGCTCTCCCATCGTTCGGATCCGGAAGCCAAGCTGTATGTGGTATTTCTGGATGGCAAACACTTGGGTCACATACATCAAGCGGATGCTTGTAAAATTGTGGAAGATCTACGCTATGGCAAGATTAGCCAGGAAATGCCACAAATGATGGAAATCGGTTTTATTCCCTTTAAGAAAAGTGGACAATTTCCGGGTCTTTACCTGTTCACAGGTCCTGCACGCATGATGCGTCCCGTTTGGAACTTGAAGTGGAAACGCGTGGAATATATTGGTACCCTGGAGCAGCTGTATATGGACATAGCCATAGATCAAAAGGAAATGTATGCAGACTTCACCACCCATTTGGAGCTGGCCAAAACCCATTTTATGAGCAACCTGGCCAATTTGATACCCATGCCGGACTACAATCAGTCGCCACGTAACATGTACCAGTGTCAGATGGGTAAGCAGACCATGGGCACGCCCTGCCTCAATTGGCCCCAACAGGCGGCCAACAAGTTGTACCGCCTGCAGACTCCGGGCTCTCCACTGTTCCGGCCGGTGCATTATGATAATGTTCAACTGGATGACTTTGCCATGGGCACCAATGCCATTGTGGCCGTCATTTCCTACACCGGCTATGACATGGAAGATGCCATGATCATCAATAAGTCCGCTTATGAGCGTGGATTTGCCTATGGCAGCATTTACAAGTCCAAATTTGTGCAATTGGCCAAGAAGAGCAGCCACTTTGCCCGCGATCCGCACAATACGGAACTAGCCAAATATTTGGATGCGGATGGTCTGCCACATCCGGGCAGTAAGCTGTACTTTGGCTGTCCCCTGTATTGCTATTTTGATGGCGAAGTGGCCACCTATAAGGTGGTTAAAATGGATGAGAAAGAGGACTGCCTGGTGGACAGTATACGACAGTTGGGCAGCTTTGATCTGCAGCCCCATAAAGCGGTGTGCATTACTCTGCGAGTGCCACGGCCGGCCACCATTGGCGACAAGTTTGCCTCTCGTGCCGGTCAGAAGGGTATCTGCTCCCAGAAATATCCCGCCGAAGATTTACCCTTTACGGAATCGGGTCTGATACCAGACATCGTGTTCAATCCCCATGGATTTCCCTCTCGTATGACCATCGCCATGATGATCGAGACAATGGCGGGCAAAAGTGCCGCCGTGCATGGCAATGTGTATGACGCTACGCCTTTTCGTTTCTCGGAGGAGAATACAGCCATTGATTACTTTGGCAAACAGCTCGAGGCCGGTGGCTATAATTACTATGGCACCGAACGCTTGTATTCCGGCGTAGATGGTCGTGAAATGACAGCCGATATTTTCTTCGGCGTGGTCCACTATCAGAGACTGCGACACATGGTATTTGACAAGTGGCAAGTACGCTCCACGGGCGCTGTAGAGGCACGCACCCATCAGCCCATCAAAGGACGCAAGCGTGGTGGTGGTGTACGTTTTGGCGAAATGGAACGTGATGCCTTGATATCGCACGGCGCCGCCTTTCTGCTGCAGGATCGTCTCTTCCACAATTCGGATAAGACGCACACATTGGTGTGCCACAAATGTGGCTCCATTCTGGCACCCCTACAGCAGATTGTGAGACGAAACGAAACCGGCGGATTGTCCTCAAAGCCAGAAACGTGTCTATTGTGTGGCGACAGCAGTTCGGTGTCCATGATTGAAATTCCGTTCTCGTTTAAATATTTGGTCACCGAACTGAGTTCGGTCAATATCAATGCTAGGTTTAAGTTAACCAAAATCTAAGATTGTTAAGATTATCGTTAAATTTTAAATAAAGTTGAGAAAACATTAATCTGGGAAGCAAATTTACACCGTCCACTGTAGAGTACTCAGCAGAACCAGACAGATCTTGATTTAATTGCTAAATGGGCCAAAAAATAATTGCTAGAAATAGCGAACAAAAATTTGCTGAAATCAAAACTAAAAAAACTATTGTTTTTTGAACAAACCCCCCAACAAAAACTAAAAAACGAGAAAGGCAAAGCTAACTTCGTCTGTACCGAAGTTTTGATACACTTGAAATAGCTTGTCTCAACGGTTAGCGACTTCGGCCAAACTTCGCAGATCAGCTTAAAAACATTACATATTACCCATGACCGTGTTTAAGAGCAGTAATATTGAGAACAAACCAGTTTTTCTTACTAAAATCCATTTTCCGAACGAACATTTGTATGGCAGCTACAAGAAGTAGTCATCCGATCCGGTCGGTTCCGACATATTAGCAGCGTGCAGTAAAAAGAAGACTCTGTGCAAAGTTTCAGCTCGATAGCTCCAAAACTGAGGGACTAGTTCGCGTAGAAACAGACAGACGGACAGACGGACGGACAAAGCTTAATCGACTCAGCTCGTCATGCAGATCAAGAATATATATACTTTATGTGGTCGGAGATGATTCCTTCTATGCGTTGCACACTTCTGGGCAAAATTATAATACACTTTTCAAGTGTATAGTGTTTTTTTTAGATTCTTTAAATATGCGAAAACCGGAAAATACAACGAAAGAAGATATACAAGAATGTTGGTTTGTGAGACAAATTAAGTTGTTTTCCGTTGCCCAGACATACATATTTCTCTCGACCTTTTCTTGCTTTTGCCACAGTGGGTAATGATAAATTTGTCATAAATTAATTAATTGAGTTCTTATTTTCAATTTTTGCAACCATGGGCCAATGTTTTAATTTTTTGGCCAACTTTGAACCGAAATACATAAACAACCGCATGAGCAACAACAACAACAAAAATTTCTAAATTTAATTTAACCGATTACCTAGCGAATACAAACCGCTTGTTAATATCACTTACAGTTTTTGTGTAATTTAATTTTTGTAAACCTTTAAAAAATGGCAAGGTTACCCTTAATAAGCAAATAACAGGTTATAAATAATTACACAGTACAACACTAAAAAAAAACCCGGCATAAGACCCTTAAATTATGATAAAAGGGACCTCTGTAAGCATCACCTCATACCCAGTTTATCAAATGAAGCCTCTGTTCGCGTTTTATGGGTACTTTTGTACGTGCAACACACAACAATAACAATTTTAACTTGGTTTTTAATGGTTTAAGATAAAATTTTGCAAAATTTAGCAAATACGGACGGGGTCATTGGGAACGAAATACAAAATTTTCACTTCAATCGTACAATTGTCTAAGGTACCTCCAGAAGGAGTTAAACCTTAATTCTTGAATATCTTTAAAGCGCACGGTAGATTTTCATTAAAATTGTTTTTTTATGATGATATATCGGGCTTTTGCATTTTCCTAAGAGATGGTACTCGACAGCCAAAAAACCACGATATGGAGTACCAATTTTATATTCACCCACGAAGCACTCCATATGGACTATAAACCAGACATAAAAATAGACCAAACTGTGTTTTCAGATTCACCAAGGAAGCTTTGGATCGCGGATTATGGGCAATTTTGTACTAGCAATTGCCTTTTAACAACATTAACTATTTGGGTATCACTGGCTTCCTCAAAATTATGGAATTAATCTTATGAATAAAACTCGTCATTGCTTCAAAGAAAAAGTCAAATTTCAATTAAAAATAGCCTTCTTTGAAGAAACCGCGATACGCTAAGATGCCTTGAATTGAAGTATTGAAATTACATGATACGTTTTCCTGCTGGTAATGAAGCACTTTACTCATAAAATTTATTACATAATTTTGGGGAAGCTCGTGATACCCAAATGGTCAATCTTGTTCAAAGGCAATTGCTAGTACAAAATTGCCTATAAACCGCGAACCAAGTCTTCATTGGCAAAACTGAAAACGCAGATCTTTCTATTTTTAGATTTGGTTTATGGCCTATATAAACTGAATTTTGGGTGAGTCTAATAATGGTACTCCATATCGCGGTATTTTAGCTGTCGAGTACCATTTCTTAGGGACATGCAATAGCCCATTATACCATCATAAAAACGATTTTAATGAAAATCTACCGTGTGCTTTTAAAGATATGGAAGAATGAAGGTTTAACTCCTTCTGGAGGTACCTTAACCGATTGCACGATTGAAGTGAATTTATTATATTGCGTTCCCAATGACCCTGTCCACATTTGCTGAATTTTGCAGAATTTTATCTTAAACCACTAAAAACCAAGTTAAAATTTTTGTCGTTGTGTGTTGCAAGTACAAAAGTACCCATAAAACGCGAACAGAGGCTTCATTTGAAAAACTGGGTATCAGGTGATGCTTACAGAGGTCCCTTTTATCATAATTTAAGGGTCTTATGCCGGGTTTTTAAAAAAAGTTGGATTTTGTCGAACTGTGTTATTGTTAAAGCAAGTAAGAAAGAGAGCCTGATTGTTATATACCCGGTAACCCTTTACTCATTTACAAAGAAAATATTTTCAAAAAACCATCCCTCTTAAACACTGTGCTATACTAGCTAAAACTGGCACGCGCCAAAAAGGAATTTTTCAAATGAGCATAAAACGTTAACAAAATAAAGATGATGTACTTAAATGGTGGTCAGAAAGTCGACAAAGTTTCCTTGCTGTTCCAGCTACCTAAGTAAGCGTAGAACGATTATTTTCCGGGATGAAGTTTATTATGTCTCCGCCAGGAAATTAGATTTACTGAAATAAATTGATCGCTATTATGCTTCTAAAAAATAATCATTAATTTACCTTCTTTGTAAATAATTTTTTTTTTGAGTTTGAGTAAAGTTAAGTTTATTGAAGACATTGTTAATGAAATATTATTTTAATCTACATACGAATTCACAAATTGCTAGCATGTTGTACTGATTTAACAAGGATTATGTATTAAAAATTTTAGAATTCTTTGGGATAGTTTATTTAAGTGTTAAGAAACAAAACTCTGAGATAAAATATCAAAGAGAGTCAAAACAAAATAATGGATTCCCCACAAATGCTCTTAAAAAAGGTTCAATGATTAAGCTCGTTTTACCAAAAATCCCAACGTGATGGACCATTTTTGAAAACAGATTCGTATTTAGCACACGAAAATCATCAAAAATCACCACCAACCCTTCAACGTAGGACTTTCTTGCCTAGTGTTAGATTCCAGACATGGTTTTCTCCAATGGATTATCTATAAATTTGAAATTAAAATGCATAAAATGACTAGTTAACCACTTTAGGAAACTTCTAGAAAATACCTCAGTTTACTTTGAGTTAGCTGTAAAAATAATAAGAGCGGATATGCTTATGCGCCCTTTGAACCACCCCAACGGAGGTGCTTATCACCATATTCCATATTCTTCCTTAAGACTTGATGTCTAAACAGATATCGAGCATTACGGCCCTAATATTGAGAGAGCCCAAAGCCTGGAATTCAACCATCAAATAGAGGTTCCCGCTATTACAGATTACATTTTAACCACAACGTCAGTCTTGACGTCTGTGTTTGTCCCACCAGATTATTAGATAGTAAAGCAAATGCCATTTATACAAACGCGGATGGGTCTTAGCTGGGTGACAAAGTAGGAGGGGACTTTTTTCCATCGACCTAAATATGGAAATCTCATTCCGGCTCCCTGATCATTGCAGTGTGTACCAAAGAGGACTTAAAACACTTGGTCACCCCTTTCGGTCAGAAACTTCATCTTAACATGCTTACCTTCTCTAAACGACTTCAGTAGAGACCAGACGTACTGCATCTTCATAGTTGCTAAAACCAGAAAGAATTGGTTTCTTCCATCAACTAACTTAGATTATGTCAAAGCACTCCCTAACCTCCCCGAATACTTTACATTGTGCCACATTTTAATCCAACAACACTTTGTTTCATATTTATTTATTTATTTAAATACATATTTTTGTTTACGATTTACAGTTAAATTCCTGCATTTGCTATATGTAGTTCCTTTTGTTTTTGTTGTTGTTACCGCTTGCGTTTTTTTTTTTTGTTTGGAATTTATTTTAACAATTTAACTATTGCACTTTTTTGAAAACGTTGTCCAAAGAGAAGTGTAAGATGTCAAGTTCCAGTATTCATATCTAAGTATTGGTTTATCGTTTAGTTTACATGAAATTGATGACTTGTTCGTTTCGTAGCGACACATTTTTATGGCTAGATGTTTTTCATGTTCGATTCTGGCTTTAGATGTCTGATAATACTTGGTGCTATGTGTATTTAATGCGTTCCCCAGAAAGTAACGTTACAACATGTAGTTTTTTTTATTTTTGTTTCTATGGTACAATATGTATATATATATACGAAACGATATAGAATCATTACACAGGATCAATTGAAAATTTTTGCTATACGATATAATAAATTGAATGTTGCCTTTTGTTTTGCATTTCTTTAGTTTAGTTTAGTTTTTAGATTTCAACAATATTTTAATCAATTAAAAAATGTATTAAAGGATCTTGTAAGTGTGTGTGTGTGATTGGTTCACCATCTAATTATTTGTCTATCATTATATGAGATTTTCTTCAATGTCTTGGTGTCTGCTTCGAGATGGGATTGTTGATATTGGGTTATTACGGGCATTACAGACAATAAATTGGTTTTTTTAGAAATAATATACAAATTGAAAACTAAACCAAATATTAACAATTCCATTTCGAGCATTCCCTCATCCCGATCTGATCTAATCATTTTCGTCATCTCACAATCCAAAACACTAAACATGAATTCTTTTCTTTCAATATATTGTATAAATATTTAGATAACGATTTTGCATATTTAGCATTTCCATTTGTTTGTAAGCTTTTAGTTTTGGGTTCTCAGAGTTGGGTTTTGTTTTTGCTTTTTTATTACAACGACGTATATACTAGGTATATGTGTGTGTTTTGTATGAATGTTCATGTATATATATATGTTTATATGTATAGGTATGCTATATAATATCCAATTGCTACTGCCTCGAAATGATGCAACAATATATATATATATATATATATATGTATATATTAAATTTGTCATTCAACATAATCGAATTATGTTTTATTTTCACTTCTTGAACATTTTGAGCTTAACAATTACAAAAATTCTGGCATAAACATAATATTCAAAATTAAAGGAGGATCTGGAGGCGGGGTCAGAAAAAAAACTAGAAGAGTGTGTGGCTAGAAAAAGGTACATGTGGAAAGGGAGCGCACAGAGAGCACATAGGTCAACTTAAGTCACAAAGTTCGAGGACACGTTTGATATTTCTCTAGATGAATTGGGATTGTGCATTGTAAAGTGTGTGTGTTATGTTCGCTGTAGCTACTACTTCTCCAAAGTTATCTCTTTCCGTGATTGTGTGGGGACGATCTTAAAACTGATCCGACAGCAGATCGCAAACTTCTCGAGTCACCGTCTCTTTGCTGGCGCGTACGGTCAATCGGAACATCTAAAATTCAGAGAGTGAAAGTTAACATTTTGGTCTGGGACAATTGTATGCTATAGTGTTTACCTGAGCCTGCTTGTTGGGCTCCAGTCGCAGCAGACAACCCACTTGTTGGGACTGTGTGTGTATAATGCCCGCACAGACCATGTTATCGGGATTTGGATCCACCTGATCCAACAGCTGCATGCCAAAGCCCATCAGTTTGTTGCGAGCTCCCGGCAAGTCCAGTGGTTGGGAAGCCTTGAATACCTTTTGTGCCCTTTGTTGTTCCCTGAGTGAGGCAAAAAGAGGGATTTCTCACCTATTACCTATGCCATTACTCCACAACTTACCCGCTCAGATTCTTCCATCGGGCAAAGAATGATTCTGCATTCATTTCGGTTGGCTCAAAGAATTTGTTGACGCTGAGCGGCAGCTTAATGCTAAACTTCTGTTGTGTGCCATTGTAACGGAAACTGATCTCAATGGTTGGGGCATCGGCATAATCTTCAATGCATTCGGCGGTGAGCAGTTGTTGAATTTGTGCGCCAGCCTCCAGCGTAGGTTCTACCGCCTTCATTTGGACATTCAGCTTGAGAGCTTCCTCCGACGACCATTGCAGTACAGGATTAAAGTTCTGCGAAAAACCAAACCTTTAAAAACGAAAATAAACAACAAAAAGAAGCACTTACCGTTAGGGGCACCTGTGTCTTATTGCCATAAAATAGGCCCAGCCGGCCCAGATTTTGTCGGAACTCGCTTTTTACACCAATCTGTAGCATCTCGTTCTCGAACAGGACGCCATTATTTTTGAATAGGAATTTCTTCGTATTGTAGGTGGCGGAATTGGCATTGTTGTTGCCATAGATATCGCCCAGGACATCGATGAGTGTGTTATTGCCATTGGTACCACCCACATTATTTGATGGCGGCGTGCTCAGTCCCAGAAGATCGGCATTGGCATTGCTATTATTTAATTTGTTGGTGTGGCTATTGGCATGGCTGTTATTCTGATGCACAGCGGTGGGTGCCGGACTCTTTGTCTCGCGTATTTCATTCTCTGGCACCCGTCCTGGTTTCTTCTTTTTGAGCACGTTCAGTATGGAGCTCTCGCGCTCGGGGAATGAGGGCATCTCCTCCAGCACTGTGGCCAACACATCCGTAGAGGCCACAATACTCAACTGCAGATACTCGCTGGCACGTTGCTGGAGCTCGGCATCGGCAGACCGTAGATTACTATGCTGCCGGAACACCTCCTGGATGTTCGAGCGTATCTCGGGGAAGAGATTGATGAACTTGATGTAGGTTGAGAGCAGCAGTGCACGTGTCATGGGCGAGCAAAGATGATACTTGGAGTGCAAAAGCTTGAACTGCACCAAGGGAGCAGAGCGTGAGTCCCCGGCAATGAGATTGCCAAACTCTCCCAATATATAGCCGCCCACCTTGACCATATTCTCATGGCAGGCAGGAGCCTGAAGTGCTTCGAATACAGTCTTAGCGGCATAACCCTGAACCTCCTCGCGATTGATTACAATCTGAATGACACGATACCACACCTCCTCGGAGACATAGTCACCAGCTATACGTATAAGATTTAGGATTACATCCACATACCTAAACGGGAGAACAATGAGTTCGGTACAGAAATTCGTTTTAGGATTTCCACACTTACCAGGTATAGTCAGTGGCATATTTCTCCGCCAGAATGGCCACCTTCAGCACCATCTCTTCGCGTATGGAATAGTCCGCTGTCTCCAAATAGTTTAGCATTTCCTGTACTATCTCCTCAGCATTGCCGCGATCACACATGGCATACAGCAGATCCACAGCCATTTGCCTTACCGACACATCCTTTTCCATTTTCATCGAGAGAATGACCACTTCCTGATGTTTTTTTACCTCCTCATGCGAAAATTCCGAGGTGGCCAAATGACACATGGACTCCAAAGCCAAATAACGTAAATTGGTCTCACGATTGCTGAGGAACTGGCCCAACTGATTGCAGGCGCGTACCAATAGATTGGGTTCGCTATCGCTGTGTATGATCAAATTGATGGCCTCGAAGAGCACCGCATTCTTGGCATTCGAATGTTGAACCTTCTTGCTTTTGGGCGGCTCCTGAGCCTTATTCAATATAGTTTCCAAAGTCTCGTTGAGACGCGCACGCACACCCGGCTCCTCTGTGACAGGATTATAGTTTTGCAGTAATCTCAACAACTTCACCGATAACCAAGGAGCTGGCACAAAATAATATGTGTAATCCTGTAGATCCGTATAGCTGGCCGTGACAATGCGGGACAATCGGGAAACAGCTAAATTCACGCAACCCTTGTACTCATCCGGATTACATTTGACAAGGGCATCAATTAATGAGGTGGCGGCTGTAACCACACCCATATGCTGATCATTGAGCAAGTGAATGATGCGCGAAGTCCATTCACCACCGGGTATAATATCGGGTGAGGAACGGAATAGCCGCAGTAGACATAGGGCAGCCGATTGCTTAACCACGTCCATGGTATCACCGGAGACCAACAGTTTGGGTATCTCATTCGAGAAGGATTCGGCCATATCTCGACTACCAATATTAGCGATGCACTGCAGCGCTAAATTAACATGAACAGGATTTCGGGACTGCAGATCATTCTTAATGGATTGAATAATCAGTCGAATCAGATCGCTATTGGTGTTGACCAGCACCGAGATGAAGAGGTAGCCCTGAAAAAATAAAAAAAAAATGTATTAAATTTTCAAATCTTTAGGATTAGGTTTTAAAAAATTCTAACACAAAGTTAAGCCTCTAAACTGTTTAAGCCTACCAACATTTCTCGATATATGTAGGTAAAGCAAAACTAGAAGAATCAGACCTTTTCACTGCTTGGACTCCAGACGATTACTGCAAGCTATTACCTCTAAAACAGGTGTGCCCAGAATGAACATAAGGCCGCGTGGAATCAAAATACAAATGCACAAAATATATTTTAAGCGAGAACTACAAGAAATTCGCCGTGAATATCGAAAAGCGTTTGGGCTGTGAGCGCTGTCTACGCTAAGCAACTTTGTTGTTGCGTTTGAGAGAGAGAGAAGAGAGACATATATGATGTTGTTGATGCAGGTCTGCACTTGCCAACAACAGGAAAATAAGAGAGGAGTGCACGCATATTCATTTTTTGTTGCTTTATGTAGGCGTATGGCGCGCGACGGCCGTACACGCGCCAGCTATGTATTCCTTTAATGGACATGGGCAGCCTTGCTCTAAAATCTGTGCAATTCGTAAGCTATTCTTTGTTTAGACATTTTTATACACTTGAAAAGTTTAAAAAGGTGGTTTGGGGGTTAAACCTGGCTACGCCACTGGGTTGGCGGTAAAGCACTAACTGACTTCGAAAAAGGCAAAATAATGGCTTATAAGGAGTGAAATCTTACGTACGGGCAAATGGGTGAAAAAATTGGAATAAGCCAAGTCGTGTATGCAATTTTCGTGAAAACGCATCAAATTATGGGAATATCATGATAGACCGAATTGTTCAAAAAGCTTCAAATTCACACTGTTCAGCTCCAAAAAAGCATTCAAAATTATAATTAAACGCAAGTATCGATACGGTACAGAGAGTTTTCCATAAAACTGAACATCTAAGATTAAAACTAAAAAAAAAAAAACTAACCTCTTAATACACAAGGTAAAGAGTCTCGTCAAGTATTTGCTCGAAATCATATCACTTGACGTATCACATAGTATAACATGGCACGCCACACCATAACACCTTTCTCACGGCTATGGTGGTTCTTCTTATCGAATATCATGTAAATAATAGGAAAAACCATCATTTCCGACCGGATCGGATGACTACTTCTTGTAGCTGTCATACAAATGTTCGTTCGGACAATGGGTTTTAGTAAGAAAAACAGTTTTGTTCTCAATATTACTGCTCTCAAACACGGACATGTTATAATATGTAATGTTTTTAAGCAGGTCGAAGTCGCTAACCGTTGAGACAAGCTATTTTAAGTGTATCAAAACTTCGGGTCAGACGAAGTTAGCTTTGCCTTTCTCGTATTCTAAATGAGTCAACTCACTCAAATCGCTCTTGATCCGTTGTTCTTGTTCAGTCGTTCTTGCTCAGTTGTTCTTGACTAGTTGTTCTTGTGTTCTCAGCGAGAGAGAGAACATGATTACAGACAGATAATTAGGAGTGTATGTGTGTCTATTGCTGCTTGGCCCCAATCATCAGCAGTTGCCAAGCTTAGTTTGCTCGTCATATTAGCCATCTGCTCCATCTGGTTCCAATGCTGCGGGGTGTTTTCATTTAAGTTGCCGATTCAGATTGCTTTGAGATTTGCTGCAATATTTCGCCGATTTATTATTCAATTCGGTGAAATGGTTCCAAATATCGCTGCGCTTTCTGATTAAAGATTGCCACACCTAAAGACTGCTTAATACAGATTTGTTATAAATTGACAACAAACAGTTAACTAAGTCAACAGTCAGGACACACTGAACAGTTCACTGAGCTAGATACTGAACAGATGTCAGGGTACAGCACACAGAGCAAGACAAAACTGAACAGCTCACAGATAGAACAACTCACAGAGCAAGAGAACAACAGAGCAAAGGAACAACACAGCAAGAGCTGAGCAAAAGAACAACTCACAGCGAACGAGATAGACTGAACAAGACACGCTGAACAAAAATTAACAATTGAAGAAGAACATGTTCGCTCGCTCAGTTTAAAGAACAACTCAATTTTGTTCACTCACTCATGAACAACCCAACACTAGATAAAAGTCGCATTCAAGGATAGCTAGGAAGCTTCTGTTGCCAAAAATTTTGATGTGTTAATAAGATTTTGTGATCTGTTTAGAATTGCAGTATCATCCGGAAAAGTGGATATTGCAATTCGGGAATCTGTTGGGATGTCGGCAGTGTACAATAAATACAGAGAAGGACCGAGAACGCTACCCTGTGGCACTCCGACTGCAATGGTGATTTCTTCTGTTGGGTACTCATTATGTACATAGTTCGATTGAGATCAAAGATCATAAAAAAATGTCCATCCGACTTTGTTATATATGGACATTTCCTGCGTTACGTACGTTACATTTGTACGCATAGTTTTGCGTATTTCTGGCGATCTAAGCGAATAATAGTTCACACAAATATAGAGGTAAATACAAAGCGTTTGAAAAGTAATTTCAAATCATGAAAAAACATTTTGATCTGATTGATTAGCAAAGAAATAATGGTTGATTTAATTGCCGTTCGACCGTTAATCTAATGTAATGTCGTATTTGAAATCAACATACATTTTTTTCGGCAATTTTGCAGCATAATCACAAAAATCATAAAAACGTTAAGGCAAAAAGAAAAGAGCTATATTCAACGGTGCCACAACCGTCAATGATCGTTCGTCCGTAATGTTTAATTACGTTTGTTCGTACCTTACGCTAAAAATTTGTTCACTACTATAAAAACGAAGTAAATAGTAGGATGGGGAACCGCGATTACATGATTGAACACACGAACTAACGAAACTTAATCCATTAGGTAAGCAGTTAGTTAGTAGTTTAAGATTATATGGAAATGCTACATAAATACATTTTTTTTAGCTTAATGGCCAGAAAAGGTTTTGTTTAGAAAGAAGTGGGTTGCAAATAAAATCATTTTTCTCTTAAAAAATAAAAAACCCTGTGATAAAGCTGCGGAGCTATGCACAATTCGTCTTTCTGGAAGCGGGACGGAAGCCAAGAATATAAAAATATAGTGTGATTTCTACCAACTAGATTCGAATCAATCACTAGTACTAGATAAGTCCTAAAAAGTCGCTTGGAAATTGGCTATTCTTGCATAAATATGTTTTGTAGAGTTCGAGGCAAATTTAAGGGAATATTTTCACCTGCCTCTTCTAATACCATTTCTTATTTTATGTCACTTACGATCTGCTTCTCTGAGTATTTGTTGGAGGACAACAGATTGACCGCTTCCATATGCCCAAAGTCAATGTCATGGCCCAGTAGAAAGATGAATAGCAATTTGCATACATATTTCTTCTTTTGATAGCCATCCAAGGTTTTATCTCCTTTAAATTTGCTACGTATATTGGCCAATTCTTTGTTTATGCGTTTGACCTCCGCCTCTTTGCTTTTACCTGCAAGAAACGGAAAGATAAGAGATAAATAGAGAGATGAATAAGCATGAGAAGAACATGTTTATATGTATATATGTCAAGGTCACATAAGGAGAATTAGGGAGAAGCTCAAGTTTTTTTTGTTCACTTCGGAAACGGGAAGAGCATTGCTCTCGCGTTCTCTTTCACATGGTCAGATAGGCGCCAATTAGTACCAGTCACCGATGTGTGGAGAACGAGTCTCTGACGAATATGCTGGCGAGGAAACCAGTAATAGCTTCTTGTTGTATTTGTATGATAATGGGGCGGCAAAAAAAAGTACATACAAAAATAACACCGAATGGAGCATTAAGTTAAGTTACAAAGCAAACAATTGACGCGGCATACACCATACAAATGTGTACAGTACACTATCGATATGTGAAATTTTTAATTGTTATCGAGTATGGAGAATTTGTACCCTTTGTTTTCTGTGGATCGAAGCGCCAGGCCAAAGTGTAGTATACAAAAGACCGGTTGTATGTACAGGGAGCCTGAAACCAGGAAACAAAATCTATTTGACAAAGGATCAGCAGTCAGTGATTTAAATGTTTTTTTTAAATATTTTTCGGTTTGTGATGAATGCAAATCCCAGCCAATCTAGGGACTGTTTTCCGGAAAAAAATAAACGTTATGTTTGAACGCTTTCGACTTGCAAAAAAAATATAACAGCAATTACCACGTTTAGTTTTAGCCACTCAATCGGCATGGTCTATAAATTGGACATTTCTAGCAAGTTTCCTCATACATTGCTTACAAGAGTGTTAGAACAATAAAATCCATTCGTACCTGCGCCCGAGCGCACAAGCAGACGGCGCAACAAGTGCAAATGTTCGCAAATTTAATCTTGAAAGAATGCCTTGGCTTGGTTACAAAAATTTGATAGAAATGCTGTGAATATGATTAATATTCAAAAAATATTTTTAATTTCTGTTCTTTTGATCAGGCAAAAAAAGATTTAAGGCCCTATCAACTGACACTTCATTCGATGGCACTGATAGGACCGTTTGAGCAATACCCTTAAGTAGTTTGCATTGCTAAGCTGTCAAAATCTTTAAAATATTTGATTATGCTTTTATGTGTCAGATAAGCTTCTATTTTAATCTTGCAAGCTTATGTGAAAGATGTAGATGTTAATCGGCCCTTAGTCGGCTCTCTTTATCCACATTGGTAGGCGTGGTTAAAATCGCGGCGTTCAGCTCAACTGTTACAAGTTGAATCTGTCCCATTGTCAGCTGGTTCGATAAGCACTATACTTGCTACCCTGCAAGGCAAAGAGGAGAGAGAAACGAGAAGTGGAGTTCGAGAAGAAGTCGATCGTTATAGCAGAGCACGCACACGTTCATATGAACCAACCTAAAATATCGAAATTAATTTAGTTTGTTAAGTCCATTGGAATTGCCAATTGAAGAGACTCATGTACACTCCTGCCCAAAATTTTACACCCCGAAAATTTTAGTTTCGACCCTCGTAGGAGAATGGGAAAGCATAATACAATGAAATCAAGTATGCAGATTGAAAGCTTAATGATGGCGTTTGTTATCCGACGAGGAAAAGGGAAGGATAAGAGCCTACAACGATGTGGGCTTTAATGTAAGCAGTATATCGCGGAAAATCGGTCGAACATGTTGTGTTATCAAAAAAAAAAAAAATGGGGGAAAAAAACCCCAAGCTGTCTGACATCGAAAAACGTCGCATAATACTTAAATCTAGCAATCCGTTTGTTCTTCCACATTCACATTTGGAAAAAAAAATATGGCGGTAGGAGATTTTGGGGGTGGTTTTTTAAAAAAAGGATAGGAAAATGTTAGGGAAGTAAAAAAAAAAAAAAAAAAAAAAACTTTAAAAAATAAAAAAAAAAAAAAAATTTTTGAAAAAAACTTGAGAGAAACTGGGCCTGGGATTTTGTTCAACATTTATTATTTAGATAATTTTTTCTGATGAATAAAAATGTAGTCCTGACGGCCCAGATATGTTTCGGCACTATTGGATAGATTTGCGTAAGGATCTACTTATGTTATCCAAACGCAATTTCGGAGGCGGATCCGCAATGGTTTGGGGAGCCTTTCATGCGTCTGGTACGCTTAATCTGTGATTCACAAACTCCAGGATGACCAGTGGAGAATACAATAAAGTATTGGAAAATCGTCTTGTGCCATTTTTTAAAAAAATTTTGGAAAGAGATCTTGTTTTTATGCAAGATAATTAATCTATTCACAAGAGCAGAGAAAACCAGCGCTTCATAAGTGATCACCATATAAATGTTTTGGATTGGCCAGCATGCTGCTCTGACCTAAACCCAATTGAGAACATTGTGGGTATCTTAGCCAGTCGTGTTTACGTCAATAATAACAAATTTGAGAATGTCGAATGCCTCAAAACCCAAATTTTGGCTCAATCGTTTCTTTTAGACGAAAATTTACTTATAAAATAACTAAAATATTAACTAAATCCAACAAATTGACATGTGTCGTATAATTTTAATACACTTGCAGAGATGACAAAAATCGAATGCGAGATGCAATCAGAGATAAGAATATGAGATTTTAAGCAGAATTCATTAAGCTTTCATTGTACATACTTTTGATTTCATTGTATTATGCTTTTCCATTCTCCTACGATGGTCGAAACTAAAATTTTCGGGGTGTTGTATAATTTTGGGTAGGAGTGTATATGAATAAAACCTTAAAGTGGATTTCATCTGGTCTAGGAAATTAAGGAGAGCTTTCCCCGTACCTAGACTGCCTTACGTTCTAGCGACTAAGGCGTCACAACTGCACACGCGGAGATAACTTTCGGCAGCTTCTGAATCACAAAGCAATCAAGAATAAAACGAGAGCGTAAGTTAAAGTCGGCTCTAACCGACTTCGATATACCCGTTACTCATGAAAAAACATGTTTAACAGTGTTCCTGCGTTCCTTAGTGTGACCATCCAAAAAGTATGCAACATTTTTTTAGGGTGGGAGGGGTGGTAGCGGGCGGGCTTTGGTTCACTTTTTTGCTCATAACTTGAGAACCGTTCATCCGATCTTTATCATTCTTTCGGCAAATCGATTCATTTTGCTAATTACTCACTATCTCTAGAAGGTACGAATCCTGTGTCTTTAAAACTGTAGGAGATATAACTATTTTCCAAATTGCGGGGGCGAGAGGGGGCGTGGCCAAAATTTGAAACAAACTTGATCTGCGTGCAGATAAAAGAAGCATTTGTCCCATACATGTCAAACCTCTATCTCTTACCATCTCTGAGATCTAGGTGTTCATACAGACAGACGGACGGACGGACGGACGGACGGACAGACGGACAAGGCTAAATCGACTCGGCTGTTGATGCTGATCAAGAATATATATACTTTATATGGTCGGAAACGATTCCTTCTGCCTGTTACATACATTTGCACGACTTTAGTATACCCTTTTTACTCTACGAGTAACGGGTATAAAAAATTGAGAGAGTATGAGTAAAAAAAAAAACGACTTTGACTTTTTGGGACACCCTAGTGTATATGAATAAAACCTTAAAGTGGATTTCATCTGGTCTAGGAAATTAAGAAGAGCTTTCCCCGTACTATAAGAGCCTTACGTTCTAGCGGCTAAGGCGTCACAACTGCACACGCGGAGATAGAATAGAAGCAATCAAGAATACAAAAAAGAAAGGTTTTGTGGGTGGATTTTTTTTTTTAATTATTTGAAAAGTCTTTATATAATATATACTAAAAATCCATAATGTGCCCAAACCATCTAATATTAATTAAAACTTCGCTAAAGCCTATTGAAGCCTACACCAGACCCAACTTTTTGTTTTTTAATTCAAGGTAATAGCAAAGACATTTCATATATAGATACCGCATCTCATACCAACTTTTTTTTGTGGGATCCAATGTCAGCTCCCAAGAAAAATAGTTCTTTGCGTCACATGTGTCATATATAATATCTATTAACTTTTGCTCTCAGTCGTATAGCTAATTTAGAAAACGTATAGCTGAATTTCAGTATATGTTTCCTCGTACAGGCAGCGAGAAGCACAAATTTGCATCCAATGTCAGCTCCCAAAAACAATCGTTTTTTGTTTCACATGCGTCATCTATAATATCAATAAATCTTTGGTAATAGTTAAAAAAAAATTTAAAACTTTTCAATATTTGAAGCCCGTCCCTAAGAATACTTTCCGACTTTTATATAAATCAGCCCGAATAATAATTTCCGGAGTTTCGAAGAAAATCATAACTTTTTTGATATCGACCTTAAATCCTTCCAATCTCAGTTCTTAAAGTCTTGTTCTTAAGAATAACATCAGGGCTATTCCCAAAATCAGTTTGAAAGCTAGTTTTCTAGAGCTTTAATTACCATGGTTAGGTTAGGTTGTGATGGCTGAGAGCGACGAGTCGCTCTCCCACTTAGGCCAATTACCATAAAAGGACATAATTTTAATTCTGTTCTTGGTTTGTAGGGAAGTCCAACAAGGCACTCCAACGTAGACACTCGTACAACAAAAGAAAATATTTTTCAAACAACCAAAGCCTCCGTTTTTGGCACCAATTGAGAGATTTCACTTTTCTGAGAACAAAAGGTCAATCAAAATGCTTTTGCCAGATTATTTCAATATACAAGGAAGACCTGCAATGTATCTGACTGTCAAACGACAATTCTTTGATTTTGTTGATGTGTGGCCTCTCTTACCATTTTGTAATAATCATAATGACATGGTAAGAGATGGAGGTTTAACATGTATGGGACGTAAACTTATTATCAGGGCTGAAAACCGGTTGGAAGTTGAACCGCTCCGGAGTCGGACTCTCCGGCATTTTTTTTGGAAGCCCGAACCGAACCTGAACCGCAGCAGAATAAATTTTCCTAGCCGAACCTGAACCCGAACCGGAGTAAAAAAAGTCGAAAAGGGTTTGGTTCAAAAATATGTTTCTACTAAATTTGTTCTAGAATCTATAAGTTTCAAATTCACGTAAATGATCTCATACAGGTTTTTGTAAGCTTAAATATTAGTACATATTTAGATAGTGCTTAGAAAAACGTTCTCTCATTGTAAATTCAATCCCAATTTCTACAGCTGAATCTTGGGATTCAAGTTTATAAAAGTGTTGTTGTTCAAAAGGAACTAATAAATAAAAGCATGAATGATTCTGCACCATATTCATCTTCTGATGAAATTTAACCTAAGTAGCAAGAAAATAATGAAAAAGTGACAAACATCAAATCGGTAAACGACTTCATTGATTCTTTTCTGGGTATTTAAAGATTGCTTCAAAATTTGAATGTATTAAAGCTTTGGAAAAACTATCATTGTGCTTACAACTGATTTTTAAAGATAGCCAGCATGATCGGAGCGGTGTATTATATCGAGATCAGCCTTAAATTCTGCCGTCAGTTCATCATTCTGTCACATGTGTGCGCGCGCCCTTAAAATTTTAAAGTAATTTCCAATTTAATGTTGTCCGAACTAGCGATAAAACAAAATTATTCCTGAACCCCGGTTCGAACCTGAACCTTGGTTCACCGACCTTCTGAACCCGCTCCGTGAACCCGAACCCAAAATGTTTCGCGGTTTCGAACCCCGGAGTGAACCTCTTCCGATTTTTAGAAAGTTTAGTGGTTGATTAGCTAAAGGGATGATACTGATCGGATAATCGATACTCAAGTTATGACCAAAAGAATGTTCGCTGCCGCAGCGCTTTTCAACTCACGTACAGAGTATATATACAGTGGGTCGGCCTTGGACTTTGGAGGATAAAAAAAACAAAAGTCAGCGTTTTCAATGACAAATAAATGTTCGCTCAATCGGGTGAGCTCCGTAGACAACAAATGCCGCCCCACTTTGTTATTAAATGTTGTTGTTGCCTGGTCTGGCCAGCTCTTCTCGTAATTGAACAAGAAACAGCGCTGATTCCGCCCCTATATCAACAATACATATGTATGTACATTGTACAATGAGCATACATACATACATATGTATGTACGTACGTATTTGTGACGGTTTCACAGAACAAAACAAATTTGGATAAGAAAGGCGAATGTTCTTGATGGGGTCTCCTCCACTTGGTGCATGGCTGATAAATTGAATTAAATAAAGGCAATTTATATAAACTCTTTGGATACTTACAGTTTCTTATATCCGATATAAACACCGCCAGGCCTCTCATGCCATCCCCCCGCACCGGCGCCATTGTAGTTAGCTTGTTAATTTTCGCTGGTTTTATGCAAACTGGGGGGCGCAAGAAGTGTGTTTGGTAGGCGTGGTCGAGTTGCGAGGCTCTCTTATCGGCTTCGAACTCGACGATTAATTTTTTATTTTTTGCTGTTGGCAAACAAAATATCAGCTTCCACTTTACTCTCGCGATGTCTCTGCCTCTCTCTCTTTTGAAAATATAACGGCTCTCTGGCGGATCTGTGGAATATCGGTAAGAAAAAAGAGTGTGAACTTTGACATTTACTGAAGCTCGCCCACCCACAAAATCACACACGCCCCCACTGTTTTTGGCAACTGCAACCTTTTGGCAGCCAATGCAATTTAAAATATTTGCTGATAAAGATTTTTCATTTGCCCGAAAATAAAATGAGGGATGACCTTAGTCGATCGCCACCGGCATCTTTCTGCTGTTGGTACTTTTTTTGTATATTAAAACTCTCCTAATTGTACTCGATTAGCTTTCATGTCACGTCGCTGTCGCAGTTACTGCACAGTGGGATTTTTTTTTTGGCATAGGTTAAATTTTTTGTATTTACAGACTTCAAATATTAACTGAGTTTAATGCAAAACCATTTTCTTAGTATGTAAAATTATAGTTTGATAACACGTTTGGTCATTGTTGTGTGCCGTTAAATTGCAAGTGCAGCTGCGTGGCAAAAAGTTTATGTGAAAAGTAATAAACAAACGTGGGCAGATTAATGAGCTATTAAGGCATATTGCAACGTTTTGAAAACAAAATATGAGTTTTTTTAGTCTTGATAACCCTTCTTGCCGCGGTAAACCCAAATACTGACAATTAGAATTTATGCAGTCAAATTGTATGAAAAACCACTGTGCTCTGCCTCAGTCGACGTCACTTTTTTCTATGTCTTTTTTTTCCACAAAGATGACGAAGGCGTTTTATTTGCACACACAAAACCGAAATAAACTTTATTAATGGGCGTATTTGGAACCCAAAAAAGTAGCTTACTTCTTTTTTTTCGGCTTATCGAACAGTACAAACTTTTGTGTTTGCTGGAATTTTTCGTTTTCTTTTTTGGCTTGGGTTTCTTGCGGTTTGCGTTTTCTTTTCTCTTGTCTTGTGGGGTGTTGGCTGTTTGTACGGAATGTTTAACGCGTTTGGTTCAACTTTATGTAACTCAATGTGATTGGCGAATTCACTTTGATGGCAATTTTATTTGTAAACTATTATTGTGGTCGCCAAATGCAGAGCAATTCACGAAAATGAAAATTTCTATTGATTTTTCATCTCTCTCGCTCTCTATGTGCTATTTGTGGGTCTCTGGGCACACTAAGCTATCGATAACATTTTAAGTGACCTCTCGATAACTGGACAGTGGGAAATAACAAGGTGAGGCAGGGTCAGTTTAGCAAATAACTACTTAAACTTTATTTTTTTACTTGAAGACAGCAAAGTTTGACGTTTAATACATGATTCAGATACAGTTAAAATTTATTTGACAATATTTGTTATTTGTATGAAAAAGTAAATATGGCTAATTATCTACTGCACCGACCAAATAAGGAACGAAAAATTTTTTACGATATGCCCCTGCTCCCATCGATTGGCCGGCAAAGTAAATTTACAAAATTTGGTGCAGACAAAAAAAGCTAAAAGATTGCGTGAATTTTGTAATGGGAGCATTGAAACGACAATATGTGGTAAAGGTCGTTATAGTTATCGCACAGAACTCGGAGAGGATCATGACGAGCGTAATTTGATCTGCACACTTCCAAAGACAACGGACGAAAACGGCGAGTTGCTCTGCAGGGTACGTTCCACTTCATAAGATTTAGGAGGAGAGACGAATCTACATCACCAACAATTAGCTTATGCAGAAAAATTACACCTTGACTCGTCCTGCGGTCTTTTAAAGTGGGCAAGTTTAGAAGTCGTAGCCTATCTATATATAGGGAGGCAAACGGCGACCAGCATCCCAGTTTAAGCCCCTGAGTGCAAAGAGAAGAAACTGTTTTTGATCTGATTCTTGTATATCTTGATAGAAGCTATACTGAGGGGAACGAGAGACACGTAGAGAAGCCTGGTTATATATGGATCTTCAAACTCCTTAGACCAACGCTTAATGAAACCCAGCAAACTCTTATCTTTGTTAGATATGACACTGATGTGGTCATTAAAGCAAAGCTTGTGATCAAATAATACCCCCAGATCCTGAACTGAAGTAATACGTTCCAGAGCTCTTTGATCAATAGCGTATGTATTCAAAGCAGGTTTAGTGCGGTAAAACGACATGAACTTGCATTTATCGTGATTAAGATAGAGCATATTAACGTTGCACCAAGATTGAAGATAATTTAGGTCAAGTTGTAGACATTTATACGAATCGGGAGAAGAAAGCGTCAAAGGACTTGAGATGACTTAACAACCTGAGGAAGATCATTAATAAACAAACCAAAAAGTAATGGTCCTAAGTGACTACCTTGCGGTACACCAGAAGTAACACTTACTATCTCAGAAGTTAAATCATTAAAGATGACTCGTTGGCGGAAGACGCATTCAACGTCAATGTATGAAGCTTCGCGAGAGACTGATGTTAACAGTTTTGAAGGGTTTTAAAAAGAGTGCAACAAAAATATTTTGAGTTTATTATTTATTAAGAAATGAAGAGCCAAAGAAGACAAGTCTTCAAGGAGGTGTCAAAAGTTTTGTGAGTTATTCCATATTGATATATATATATACTGGGAGTAATTTTAAAATTGCCGCCAATATACATACAATATACATGTACAGATATAGTGATATTTGAGGGCTTAAGAATTTTTAAGACAGAGACGATGGTCACACAGCATATAGATAGACGAAGACGGACGCTGTAAATAAAATGGCAGACAAATAAAACCCGTATCGCGACAAACCAGTAGAGAGGCTATGTAAAAAGCAAATCGTTTGTAAAAAGTGTGTAAATAAAGAAAGCTGAAAAACCCGCGTTCCTCCTGTTGAAGTATATACTAAGCTTAAGTTATCGCCGGCATTTTATAGATCGGGGCAAATACAATTTCTTAACGGTTTAAATGCTTTAAAATTGTGTTTTAGCACAGAGTACCACAAAGTAAAATTATTTTACATTCATTCAATTCTTGATCTTATTTATTAGCGAACAACTCAAACTTTCCCAATTTTTATATTAGTAAAACTATAAAAAACACAAAAGTTCTAAACGGATTTTGCTGTCTTAAACTTTAATTGAAAAATGAGAATAAAAATGTTTGCTGAGCATTCATTTTTTTCTTTTAAAGCTTAATGTTTTTCTACACTGCGCGTCATCAGGTTAGCACACCCCTATATCAGCTTAGTATAATTATTCATTTGGTTGTTGTGTTTAAAATAACAAGTGACGAAAATTTACCCTTATATATGTTTTGCCGTTGTCTTTCGATCCCAATAGAAAAATGTCTTTTTATTTTGCGTCATCAAGTTAGCACATGCAATTTTGCTTTGGTTTATCTCGGACATCTGAACGTGTAAGACAACGAAATGTGGTTTTGCCGCAAAATTAATTTATAATTAATATAATGGGGAAAGTAAAATCTTTAATCTGTTGAAGAGAAAGCAAAAATTGAAGCTTTTAAGCAGCTGAACTTGTCAATAAGTGAAATATCGAAAAGAATTAGTAGAAGCCGTAAAGTAATTTCGTCATTTTTGCGCAATAAGTCGGGTTATGGTAAAAATTATGTGGGGGGAAATAATAGAGTGATTTCCGACAAAGATAGGCGCGCAATTTTAAGAAAAGCATCGAACTCTCATGACTCGACCTCAAGAATCAGAGCCAATACAGACGTTAAAGCGAGCTTATCCACAATTCAAAGAGTGATAAGGAATGCTCCTCAACTACAGAGACTAAGAACCTCCTCTTAACTTGGCTCGAAGGGAAATGTGCTTGAATTTCGCACAAGAGCACATGACCTGGAATCATGATGGGCGTCATGTTGTATTTTCGGATAAAGAGAAGTTTAATTTAGAGGGGCCGGACGGCTACAACTACTACTTCCATGATCTACGCAAAGAGGAGCATCAGTTGGATCGCTTGCATAGTCGGATGGGTGGCGTGATGGTATGGGGAGCCATCTCTTACTATGGTACGTGTAAATTGCAGTTTTTGAGCGCCAGGATGAATGCAAACAATTATAAAAACGTACTCGAAACTGCTTTTCCGCATATAAAAAACTTGTTTGAAAATCTGCAATGGCAATTTCAACAAGATAACGCTCCGATTCACAATGCACGGGTGGTAAAATCCTGGATTGAGGGCCAAAATGTGACTTAAATATTATTGAAAATGTGTGGGGATGGCTTGTTCGTAAAGTATATGAGTCCGGCAAACAATATTCAAGCAAAGGATCGAATTGAAGGCATAAAAAGCGCTTGGTCGGTAGTTTCTCTGGATTACATCGGAAAATTGTTTGACTCACTTTCAAACCGTATTTTTTGAGGTCATTCTTAACAAGGGAGGATCGACGCACTATTAAATTTATGAAAAAATGTTCTAATTAGTATGTAAATTGGTTTAAATTTATAGTTATGGCTAGGAAGCGCCAAAAATACTAAAAAAACTAAAGGTGTTCTAACCTAATGACCTTATTTAAAAAAAAAAAATCAAATGGAAAATTAAAAAACTTTTGTTTTTGTTTTACAAAGAATTTAATCGACAATAAACAGAAAATTTATTAAAATTTTCACTTTTTTTAGTTTGGCCTTTATAAAGCAAAAAGACTCAATATAAGGCGTTTGCTAACCTGATGACGCGCAGTGTATCATAAATGAATAACTTTTTCTGGCTGCAGGCAATAAGTCCACCAAACTTTAAAATGAAATAGCCCCAAATTGGGGGTGTTATTTCATAGAAAAATACCCCAATTTAAATTATGAAATAAGGCCCCACTGAAATAAAATAAGGCCCCAAAATTAAATGAAAAAAGGCCCCAAATTTGGGGTGTTATTT
Organism: Lordiphosa stackelbergi; assembly: GCA_018904235.1. Taxonomy (NCBI): domain Eukaryota; kingdom Metazoa; phylum Arthropoda; class Insecta; order Diptera; family Drosophilidae; genus Lordiphosa; species Lordiphosa stackelbergi. The sequence continues at coordinate 32,553 of JAEIFU010001361.1, read as the reverse complement.
CATATGAAATAATACCCCAATTTCAAAAATGAAATAGCACCCCAATTTTTGTAAATATTTTTAAATTTGGATTTTTAGTAAAAAAATAGTGAATTTTCGCCTGCGGCGCTAAAAATAGAATGCATTTTTTTAAATTAAATAATGAAAATTTGATACAAAAAATAGCGCGATTTTTTTGTTTCAAATTTTCGCCTGCGGCGCTAAGATTGAAACATTTTTTTTTATTATAAATTTAATTCAAGTTGTATAACATTTTCTGTTCTTTTTCGTAAAACAGACCTTCCAGTTCTGCGTAGTCCAACAATTTTTTGGGACTCCATAATTTTAACTTTCCTTTTATGTCTACATCCACAATGCAAATCACTAAACTGATCAACATATTCAAAAGTTTGTCACTGAATATATATAAAACGTTACTTTTGCACCCCTTTACAAAAATTCTGCGCATCAAATACTTAGCTTAAGAATACCTGCAAATAAGAAAATTAAGCGTTATTAAAGTTCTTGATTTTTTTCATATTTTAGGAAAAATAATCGAAAAATTAAATAAGATCCCAAAAAAATCATATTAAAAATTGGCGTCTAATTTCCTTGTAAAAAAGAAAAAAGGGGCATTATTTCATTTCTTCTTTTGGGGACTTATTTCATTTTGAAATTTTATTTAGGGAAATAATGCCCCAAAATAATGAAATAACACCCCAAAATAGGGAAAAATCGTTGTTTTTGTTTTCCATATCAAATTTTTACCCATTTTTCTTTTATCTTATCTTTTGCAACTGACATGCATTTGTGACGTCATGGCAAGTAAGAGTTCGATAGTGTTCGCCTTTGCCTCACCTTTCACGCTCTCACCCATGAGCCGCCATTTTCGTTTGCGCATTTCAGGGCTGGCGGTGTGCAGAAAAATAAATGTAAAATTTTTATAAAATACAACCAAAACGATCTACGACGAATCTTTAAACCGGGTGTACTAACTATTCATATAATTAATTAATTACCAATTAGCTGACCGACGCTGCCAAATACCTTAAAGTTAGCTGCCGAGGAGGCCCACGTAGAGCGCGCGTGTTTGTGTTATGCCAATGCCAATTCCAATTAATGTGCCGCCGTAAATTGTTGTTATATTGGGAAGTGGACGCTTTATTGTAGAACTAGAGCAAACAGCAAGAACTGCCCCAAGTTGGTAGTCATGAGTTTTTCCAGCGACGAGGTGAATTTCTTGGTTTACCGATACCTACAGGAGTCGGGTGAGTTCACAGAGGCGGGGCGCAGAGGTTAGCCAACTCATAATCCCAACTTATTCATGCAGGCTTCCTACACTCGGCGTATGTGTTTGGCATTGAATCGCACATTTCGCAAAGCAATATAAATGGAGCTCTGGTACCGCCGGCGGCTTTGTTGACCATTCTGCAGAAGGGTCTGCTGTATACGGAGGTGGAATGGAGTGTGGGCGAAGATGGTGAGGTGGCCCGACCCATTGAGGGACTTTCGCTGATTGATGCTGTAATGCCAGAGGTGAAACCACCAAAGGCCACAGTGAAAACCGAGCCCGGCAAAGTGGGTGCAGAGGCCAACTCGAATGCGGCAAGTGGGAATGCACAGAGCAATGCCAAAGCTGAGATTAAGGTAGAGCCGGGTACAGGCGGACAAACGGGTGCAAATAAGTCAGCCAGCAGCAACACGGGAGGCACCAGCACACCCACCGAATCCACAAACAACGAAGTTGACTCCAGTGGCAATGCTAATGCGGCAGGTGGAGCAGGAGGAGGAACAGGAGCCGGCCAGGCCAATAGCACAGCCAGTGGCAATAACCCGACTGCGGCAACTAATGCCAACTCCAATAATGCCACAGCAGCAAGTGCAGGCGGTGATGCCTCCAGCACAGCGGCTGGTGGAGCTAAAAATCTAGTTCTACAGAGCCGGGCAGTACAGCGCCTGGCAGCGGACCGGGAAATGCCACCAGTACAGATGATGCCGCCTCGTCCACATCCACAAATGGCAATAGCAGCACCTCCAGCAGTGGGGAGCAACCAGCCTCAGCTGGAGGTGTGGCTAATGCCAATGCTAACAGCAATACCGAAGCGACCAGCGGCACGGGATCAGCAGCAACGGGAGGAGCAGGAGCAAGTGCAGCCAAGGCACCAAGTGGAGCAGTTGCCTCTAGAGTGGGTGCCAATGCGAATGCTCCAGCAGGGGCAGCCTCTACGCAGAGTACAGCCTCCAGTGGCACCATATCCTCCTCTACAGGAGCAGGAGGAGGAGGAGGAGCAGGCACAAATGCCTCTTCGGCCGTGGAGGCCATGGAAATTGATCAGAGCATAGAGATACCCGAGTCTAAGGCCCGTGTTTTGCGTGGCCATGAAAGTGAAGTGTTTATCTGCGCCTGGAATCCCAGTAGGGACCTCTTGGCCAGTGGTTCCGGGGACAGCACCGCCCGCATTTGGGATATGTCCGATGCCAATACCAATTCCAATCAGTTGGTCCTCAGACATTGCATACAAAAGGGTGGGGCTGAAGTGCCCAGCAACAAGGATGTCACCTCGCTGGACTGGAACGTGAGTAGACACAAAGCACACCCATCCTAGACAGAAATTATCTCTTATTTTCCTTTCCATTTTCTAGTGCGACGGCTCTTTGCTGGCCACGGGTAGCTATGATGGCTATGCCCGCATTTGGAACACCGACGGACGTTTGGCCTCCACCCTGGGTCAGCACAAGGGACCCATATTTGCCCTCAAATGGAACAAATGCGGCAATTATATACTCTCCGCGGGTGTGGACAAAACCACCATCATTTGGGACGCTTCAACTGGGCAATGCACTCAACAGTTTGCCTTCCATAGTGCTCCTGCTTTGGATGTGGACTGGCAATCGAATCAGGCCTTTGCCTCCTGCAGTACAGATCAACGGATACATGTCTGTCGACTTGGTGTGAATGAACCCATTAAGACCTTCCGCGGACACACCAATGAGGTGAATGCCATCAAATGGTGTCCCCAGGGCCAGCTGTTGGCCTCCTGTTCAGATGATATGACCCTTAAGATTTGGAGCATGAATCGGGATCGTTGCTGTCACGATCTACAGGCCCATAACAAGGAGATTTACACGATAAAATGGTCACCCACTGGTCCAGGCACAAATAATCCCAATACGAATCTAATTCTAGCCTCGGCTTCCTTTGATTCCACTGTACGGTTATGGGATGTGGAGAGGGGCAGTTGTATACACACCCTGACCAAACACACAGAGCCCGTCTATTCGGTGGCATTCAGTCCAGATGGCAAGCATTTAGCCTCCGGCAGCTTTGACAAGTGTGTGCACATTTGGAGCACACAGACGGGACAATTGGTGCATAGCTATAAGGGCACTGGAGGCATATTTGAGGTATGCTGGAATTCCAAGGGCACCAAAGTGGGCGCCAGTGCCTCGGATGGCAGTGTGTTTGTTTTGGATTTACGAAAGTTTTGATCCTGCCACAAAGAACCCTTAAGCTTTGTCTATTAAATACCAACATAAAACAAGGATCCTTCTATAGTTACACTTAAAGGATTTGGGATTCAATACGTTCTATTCTAATTTTGTTACCAATTATAGTCCCTGTCCCTGTTCCCTGCTACTTTCTAATTTTGGGTCCATTGTCTTTTATACGCTTAGTCCTCAACACACACACAGATTAATTGAGCTTTCCCCTCCTGGAGGAGTCAGTTTTGATGTAATATTTTGGTTTAAACTTAGCCTATAAGTTGTATGTTTCTAAGTAGTATTTCTATATCTCCTTTTTTTATACAGAAAACGTTTAGTATAACTTTATGGCATTTTGTTATTAATATTATTATAATTGTCTCCTCGATCGGATCCTCTAATATGCATATTCTATTCCTGATGCTCCCCAAAATTTTAATGCTAAGACTTTAAGCATAATATGTAATCCAACGTACACCAATAATCAGCATACGCATGCGGTCGGAATGAGAAGAAGATTACCGGACCGATTCACGCATACATTCAGAACAGTGTAACTGCAACCCTACGTAGTCTGTAATCGAACGTAAGCCTAAAAAAAAGAGAAAAAACCTTAAAAAAACAACAAAACTCAAGAAGGGCGAAAATAACAAGATAAATTAAAGATAAAATTTTAACGAGTTTAATTGATCTGGGTATAAATCTGGAAATTTCGGTATTTTTCAGACGTTGTGTTAAAAGAAGCCCAATAGTTCCGTTTGAAACCTGAATATTTGCTGCTTTAGAACTTCCTTCCTAGAACAACGATTGAGAAGTGATTTTAGCAGTGATGAATTAAAGCATTTTCATAGGAAATAGGTCTGTTTCGGAAGAGATTACAGTACTGTTTTATAACTACCCTTAAAGCTCAGTACTAAAATTCATGCCTAAAGGGCAATACCCAAATAAGATTAATTTTTAGTTTGGTACGATATTTCACAGCTTTGAAATCTGAATATTTTTGCAAAGGCATCTTATTTGTAGGAAATTATTTCTATTCATGTGAAATATTGTGCAAAAAAAAAAATTTAGGTAAATGTCTAGTATAGCGGCCTACTCTCAGATAATTCCAAAAAATTTTTCCTCGATGGACCGCGAATTATGAAGAATTTTCATGCAGACAAAACGCGGGGGTCATCCATGGTTTCTTTTTAAACGAATTTTGAAAATTTGATTTATTACCTAATAAACATATTGTGTTTTGAGAAATGTGTCAAATTTAATTCAAATTTTTATTGTTCATTCAATAATTCTAATCAAAATGGAGTGCACGAATTGCAATTCTACGGTGTCAAAATTTTTATCTTTGACGAATATAGAGGTTATTGAGTATTTAAAGCGTCACAAATGTTTACTACAAGAAAAAAAATGTGGAAATTGTTCTGCTGACAGTAAGATAGCAGTAAAAGATGACGGCAAACTATTCTTTCGGTGCCGTAAACAGTTGAATGCTACAACCATGGCCAATAAAAAGAAAGTCAAGAAACAGTGCAATTTCAATGAAAGTATCCGCAAAAATACCTTTTTTGCTGATTCAAAAGTATCCATATAGGAGATTGCCAATTTTGTCGTATGGGATACAGTTCGCTTAAAGAGTAAAACTAACTTTCTTGAATTGTAGCCTTTGTTTTTCTTCTATTTGTTTACAATTTTTACTTTAAAAGGTGAAATTCAGTTTTTGGAAGACGAATTGAGATGGGCCAGGTAAACAATTATAGACTGGAAAAATGTTGTAAGGGAGGTTTATATAGATTGGTCTATCCGTGAGAGCAGTGGAAAACTTGGTGGTCACGGCAAAATCGTGGAAATTGACGAGTCCAAATTTTGGACTCCAAAATCGGAAGGCGGAAATATAATTGTGGTCGGGTTGTGGAGGGTCAGTGGATTTTTGTTGGATTGGAACGAGATTTTCCGTTGAAGCCGTGGAAAGGAAACACTCTTAAAAATAATTAAGGAAAATATAGCTGACGGAGCCACGGTCATTTCGGATTGCTGGAAAGCTCACAATTGCCTGGAAGATAAGAGGTTTCTACACCAAACGGTGAACCATTCCAAAAATTTGTGGATCCCTCTACACAAGCACACACACAAAACATAGAAAGGCTGTGGCGGGACGTGAAGGCCGAGTTGCCTCATTTTGGGCGGAAAAAAATGCACTATCCAGGATATTTGGCCAAGTTTATGTCGCGTTTAATCGCGCGATTTTTTAAAAAAATTTTACTTTATTGGGTACAATAAAATATTCATCGATGGATCGCGAATTATGAACATAAAATATTAATTCATAAGAGGAAGTGCACGGGGAAGACGACAGTGGATTATGCCCTTCCTTAGGGGACACCACTTAAAAAAAAACGCCCTTCTGTGGCTTACGTGGAGTAGGGCCTCTTGAGGAAACCTCGTTAAAAAAAACGCGCCTTGAATTTTACCTCAATAGGTGGCGTGGAAAAGAGCTCAAAACAGATCAAATAGGTGTAAAGATTTCCTCTCTTTCGCATTGAAATTCAAGCAAATGTTCTCCTGAATCATAGGAAAAAAATATTTTTAATATATTTATTTGAAAAAACAAACAGAAATCGAAAACCATATGAGATCAAGCATGTATTTGTATGGGCAAAAAATTACATCTTTAAAATTCGTTTAAAAAGAAACCACGGATGACCCCGTGTTTTTCTGCATGAAAATTCTTCATAATTCGCGATCTATCGAAGGGAATTTTTTTGGAATTTTCTGAGAGTAGGCCGCTATACTAGACAATTACCAAATTTATCCATTAAAGAAACGGACAAGCCTCTTTGAGAAATAAAGCTGCTGATATCCTCCAAGCCTGAATCAAAGTCGAAGAAGTCGTAGTTTTCTTTGGCTTCGTCATATATTTTTTCGGTTTCAATACTTTGAGGAATAGCCGTTTTGAGTAGTCCCAAGCAATGTTTTAAAAGCGAAGCGAGTTTGGTTTGGTTTGATGGTTTCCATAATTACCTCTTAAATCAAAATGTACATTGATTTGTAATTAAAACAATAGTTGAAAATGTAACTTTCAGGCCTGTTCCGAATTCCGAACGTTTTCAAAAAATAAAAACGAAACGAAAACGAACGTTTTACTCTTTGCTGTTCCCAATTCCGAACGATTTGGTTACGTTTTAACTTTTCGAACTCGGTCTCGAAGTCGCTTTCATAAACAGCTGGCTGGCTGGCCTGCGCGCGTGTTTGCGTATATCGACAGCAGGCAGAGTTGTCATCATCTCTATAATTTTAATTTGCAAAGCTCTTATTTACATATTAAGTCAATTTATTTTTTATTTAAAACAATATTTAATTATTACATTTAAATTTGTGATATCAAATGTGGTTAAAATACAGCTAAACTAACTAAGAAAAGTGCTGTGCAAATACATTAATTTATATGAAGCAACCCTAGCAGCTATTGATTGGCGGATGAAATAGACCAAAAAGTAAAGTGGAATTCAGAAAAAGCTCGGTTTGAAAACGACCGCTCGGTTTTGCTTTTCACGCAGTATTTTATAGATGTTTATAAAAAATGATTTTAATATACACTTAAACTGTAAACATTTTAAGTAGTGATGCTAATCGATTTAAAAAATGGTCAACAATATTAAATTGATTAGTTTATAATTTTGGAATTTATTTTAAGCTTTTAATAGCAATTACTTTTCATTCCGCTGACTGCAGCACAACTTTTGAAAACGACAATTCTAGTCGATTTGCGGCCACAACACCAACCACTTTTGGGCAAAACCCACTGTTTGGAATGGAACAGGCCTGTTTGATTGAAATTTTCAACTTACTTGAATTCAATCAACTAAATTTAACTTAAGTTTTTAATCAAGTTGATTTAGTCAACTAAAAAATTTTAATCGATTGAGGACAACTTTGGTATTAATAGGAATTTGTTTCCCAACATTTGAGTATATCGGTACTAGAACTTAATCTTTTAATATTAAGAAACGCATTTAATCCAACGTTAGTACTATTTTGTTCCGCAAAATTTGACATCACCTATGAATGTATGTCTAAAAGGAACATACATAATTAATACAATATTTTTTGCATGCTTACCGCAAATTCTTTAGTACACAGAGCGCACAGGCTCCCACGTTTTTAACTTTGTCATAAGACTCTTTATTAAGAGGAAGAGGATTTAATTAGGTGCAATCGAAAAGTCAGCAAGCCCAGGCCCAGAAATAAGAGCACGTTAATTGAATTTGCTAAACTCTTTGACTGAAATTCTTCCGTGCTGCTGCCGAAACCTAGAATGTGAGCATGTGTAGCAGAGCTGGTGGCCATCGAGAAGATGAAGGCAATGTTTATGGTAAAGCACTCAACTCTGACGCCAACTACTTCAAAAAACTTACCTTCAGTTACTTCATTGTCCACCTCATATGGATGCCTGGACACCGCAGTACGAGTCTGCAGACAAACTGTCTGAGTCTGGTCACACGAGCTACTCTGTGACCCTTCTGTAGAAGTCAAGTCGTAGGTGGGCCACTCTCAATCTGGCAATTAAAGTTTACAGTTCACTTTCGAAAAGGAGCCACTCTGATTCTTATTATTTATTTCCATAACATGCAAAATGTATTTTAAATCTAATTTTAAAAATCCACCACGCTGCCCAAATGTCGTTGCTTGAGGAAGCGGCACTCTTCGCGTATCACTTCTCCCGTTTTGGTGGTACCCTTGAAGAATTTGGTTAGTTTTGTTCCCGCATATTTGGGCTTCTCTGTTTCCGGCTCATCAAACTCCATATCATACGCTTTGTCGGCCAATGCATTCTCTGCCGTGGACCAACTGAATCGCACAAGACGTGGAAAACCAAACACCAGATCTATATTCTCCGAGAGAAAGCGTTTCGTTACCGGATCTCCTGGATAACCGCTGCCAAATGCATTATCCTTGATGACCAAACCCTCGGGAAAACGCCAGACCTTTAGAGCATGATCTCGCGTCACCTTGGCACATATACTGGCTGCAGAGACAATGGGGTAAGTGGAATCCGCCTTCTTGGCTACGGTAATCTTAAAGCTGGGAAAGCGTTTCAACAACTTTTCTTGATATTTCTCGGGTGGACCAACTGTGTCCACATAGACCTCCGCTATTTGGACGCCTGCGTCGATGGCTTGTTGTATGAGACCCATGGCCGAGTCCATGGACACCTCGTTAAGAGAGCATTTCGAGCGTCTAAACATGCTCGAGCTGATCACATTGGGCGAGATGATTTCCACGGCCCAGCCTATGCAGCTGTTGGCATATTCCAAAGTATTTAGCTCATTAAAGATAACATCCCGCTTCTCCTCCGTAAGTTGTTTGGAATCAGCACAGCCCAAATCAATGAGAGCCTGTTTACTTTCCAGCGGGCAATAGGAGATGCCATAGACCATTGGCCCCAGGACTGGACCACGGCCGGCCTCATCCACGCCCAGCATGCAGGGCTGATTTTTGCATATCTCGGGCACATCGCTGAGATAAACGGTGTTCTGGCTGTTTTCCCGGGCAGCAATAAAGGGTCCCAGTGATTTCAGAGAGGTAATTTTGTCAATGCCATCCTGCTCCAGGTTCTTACTATCGATGGAGTCTTCTTCCTTCTCAATTTTCATGATTTTTGGATCTGTTTCCATAATCGACACAATGCGCGCGTTTTTGTTTACTGACAACAATACTTATTAGTGCGGAGCAGTTACGTTCACTCAAACGAACCACTAACTCGCGATCGATTCTATGCGACAGCCCGAGAGTAGGCTACACAAATATGGGCATGCTGGCATTAATTTTGCTTATTATTTTTGATAAAAGTGCCTGCAGATTAAATTTACATTTGTTATCTAAAATCATTCTGATGGTACAAATGGTTAAAAAAGAATGCATAAGAAACCTTGAGAAAGTATGTGATTGCAGTTAATTGTAAGTTTTTGCTTCGCACTATAACAGAAACCACATAAATATAATGAAGGATCGATCGCGTGCGATCTTACTTAAATTTAAAAAACCTAAAAAATTATTTTTGGGTAAAATCCAAACCATTTTTAAGAGACATAAATGCAGAACATTCTAAAATTGGTCACAATAAAATGTTGCCTCCAGGATTCGCTGAAATTGGCGTTTGAATTTTTGCCCTCGAAAACGACTTTTGTTGTTGTCCCGTTCGAATGCCTTTGTTTTTGGCAACTATCTTGAAAACGGAAAATTTCCCAAAATCAGTCTAATAGGGCTAATTATGAGTTATAATTTGAGCATTTTTTAAAATTTAAATACGTTTTGTTTTGACTTTTTTTAAATTTAAATGTGTACCCCAGAGAAAAAAATACAAAAAAAAATTAACTTTTCAAAAATATCTACTTTTTTCATTTCATTTGACAAGAGAATAATGTCTTTCTGATCCCAAATGATATCATTTACTTAAATTGATATAAAGTAGTTTTTGAATGATACTAAAAATGGAATAATGGTTTGTAAAATAATACTAATTTACATTTCTGAACATATAAAATTGATATAGTTTCGTATCAGAATAAAATTGAAATGAAAAATATCATTTTCTTTCGGCATCATGGAAATGCCATTGATCAAGATAGATAGAGCGAGCAAAAATTTTAATAATATAGAGATCGAGAAGAGGAAAATAATTCCAAAACCTGAAGTTATTTAGGTTGGTAAAAAAGGGCGCCACCAAATGTATAGTGCGACAGCTAAGGTAAAGTAGCGAGTTGGATTGTCAACATTCGGTTGGTTTTGCAAACAATTATTAAAGCGCAAAATTTAATATTAAAACAAATAAAATATTTTATTCATTTGATGCAACCTATCTGATGGTGAATTAACTAAATCTCCTATCAAAACACGAGAGATTTGAAACCAACCACAAGAGATTTCTGTGACACCGAGTATTGGTTTTGGGTTGGAATTTGGTAGAAAGAGATTTCTGTGATACCGCTGATAATAAATTAAGGGGGTATTCTGTTCACCGGATTTTTTTAGATTTTTTTTATTAATTATTAAAGCTTGGTATGGAGATACTTGCGAAAAGTGTGCGAAATCTCTGCACATTATTTCGTCGATAGCAAGTGCGAAATAAGACGCTCATCTCTAGTTGATTTGTTTTCAACTTTAACTTGGCGGGGAAATTCAAATGAATTAACAGCGAATAGTTGTGGAGGCCTCCAATGATGCAATAGATGCTACAATAATAATCCTTACTTTATTTGTAATTTTTGAACAAATTGCTCCAATACGCAATTAGTGCTTTATGGACACGACTAGGGAAGAAGCTAAATGGACTGGGCCATGACATCTCGTTTATATGTATTTATAATAGAACGGCATAGATAAGAGAATGTCGTCCACGACTTGCGCGACAATGAAGTCCCAAGTCCGACCACTGAAAAGTTATGCAGCTAATCCGTTGGACATACGGAATCGCCGTCGTCCACAATTGAATCACTTTGTGTTGGGCCAAAGTGGTTCATCATCAGCAATCTCGTAGGAGGTGTTAAGGCCTCCTTGAGTTGCAATGGGTACGCCTCCATCGCTTCCACTCTTGGCAAGCTTATCACTCCGGCAGAGAAGGCTGTCCTTTAACGACACCAAGCCGTTTTAATAGTGAATAACATAATTAAACTCAATAAATACTATGTTTTCCTTCCTTTCCAAAGGCAGCCACCTATACTTTCCGAGATAATTTTTGTCAAACCGCTATCATAATGCTGTTTATGAATGAGCTTCCACAAAACAGATTTATCTTTTATTAAATTACCTAAGGCCACCATCTCCTCCAAAATCTCCACCGCCATATGTAGTGTGTATGTAGAGACGAAAAATATGTTTTACATATATTTCACACCTTCGAAATCATCACTCATCGCGTGACTATCGGGTGTCTATCGCGTGACATGTTGACGTCGGGTGGCAACGCTCTGATATCGATATGTCAATTTCGCGCGTGAACTCCATACCAACTTGCGAAACAGCAACCTGCGAAATCCGTGCGAAATCATTTTTTTTATATGGACTTTTTCATTTCGCGGGTATTTCGCGGGTATCTCCATACCAAGCTTAAAGAATTTTTTTAAATTCAAAATACTTTAGAAGATATACAGGCCTGTTCCGAATTCCAAACGTTTTCAAAAAGTAAAAACGAAACGAAAACGATCGTTTTACTCTTTGCTGTTCCCAATTCCGAACGATTTGGTTACGTTTTTACTTTTCGAACTCGGTTTCGAAGTCGCTTTCATAAACAGCTGGCTGGCTGGACAGCGCGCGTGTTTGTGCATATCGACAGCAGCCAGAGTTGTCATTATCTCTATAATTTTAATTTTCAAAGCTCTTATTTACATATTAAGTCAATTTATTTTTATTTAAAACAATATTTAATTATTACATTTAAATTTGTGATATCAAATATGGTTAAAATACAGCAAAACTAACTAAGAAAAGTGCTGTGCAAATTCATTAATTTATATTAAGCATCCCTAGCAGCTATCGATTGACGGATGAAATAGACTAAAAAGTAAAGTGGAATTCAGAACAGCTCGGTTTGGCTTTTCGCGCAGTATTTTATAGATGTTTATAAAAAAAATGATTTTAATATACCCTTAAACTGTAAACACTTTAAGTAGTAATGCTAAACGATTTCAAAAATGGTCAACATTATTAAATTGATTAGTTTATAATTTTTGGGATTTATTTTCATGCTTTCAATAGCAATTACTTTTCATTCCGCTGACTCTGCAGCACAACTTTTGAAAACGACAATTCTGGTCGATTTGCGGAATTCAGAACAGCAATCAACTCGATTTGCGACAATTCCACTCATTTTCAGAATACGGAACAGGCCTGATAGCCTTTTGGTCGACCATACTTCAAACTTTAAGCGCATTTATCTCGAAACCACGTTTTTCGAACTGGCGGCCATGATGTCTCCAGTTACACTGAGTTGTTTAAATTACCAACTTTGATGATTCAAAGTGAAATCGGCGCAGAATTGTCACAATTCTGGTCTGATCCTCAATCATAATTTTAATAAATTTTTTACTATATTTTTTGTTACACTAAACTACAAAAAAGGGCCAAAAATCGAATTTTTATTTTTCAATGACCGCCCTTTTGTCAAAAAAATCACAACATTTTTTCAGACCAGAAAGACATCTATACTGATTAGAACCCCGTGTTTAGTTTTCATTTCACTCTATCTGGAGACGTGGAATCATGTTTTGGACACCCAATTTTAATACATCAGAGTTTAAGAACGCCAGCATTAAAACAAACAATTTTTCTAAAAAAAACCCACTTTTCGACCGCTAGTTCCTATGACAGCTATAAGATATAGTCATCCGATTTTGACCAAAACTTCCAAATCTGTATAAAAGCGTATAATATTAATAATCGCTGATGTGAGACACGTTAACATTAAAAACAAAAAAGTTTTTCTCAGTAAAACCCATTTTTCGACTGATAGTTCCCATGGCAGCTATAAGATATAGTCATCCGATTTTGACAAAAACTTCCAAATCTATGGCAAAGCGTATAATATTAATAATTGCTGAAGTGGGAGACGTTAACATTAAAAACAAAAAAGTTTTTTTCACAAAGACCCACTTTTCAACCGATAGTTACTATGGCAGCTATAAGATATAGTCATCCGATCCGGTCGGTTCCGACATATTAGCAGTGTGCAGTAAAAAGAAGACTCTGTGCAAAGTTTCAGCTCGATAGCTTTAAAACTGAGAGACTAGTTTGCGTAGAAACAGACAGACGGACGGACAGACAGACGGACAGACAGACAGACGGACGGACAAAGCTCAATCGACTCAGCTCGTCACATTTCTATGCGTTGCAAACTTCTGGGCAAAATTATAAAACATAGTTGGTAAAACTCTTTGTATTTTCAGATAACATTTTTTTTAAAAAAAAGTCCATAAAACAGCCTTGACGTGGAGAATACCACCTTAAAATAAAACGGATAGAGATGAACTTAAAAATTAAATAACCGGAAATTCTCTAACCAGGTGGGCAAAGATTTTTCAGATTTTTTTATTATTAGATTTTTGCACATTTTCGTGATTTTTTTTGGACCGAGTGACCTTCACATCCCATTTAACAGAGCATCCAATCTTCGTAATTAAATAATCTAATAAAAAAATTGGCAAATTTCGAGCTCTTTTTGACCATGTAAATATATTTTAATGGGTATTCTGCTATTCGGGGCGGAGACGAATCCAACAATTAAGAGATCAATAAAATCAATCCAGCCGTTTCGGAGTTGTAAATGGTGTGGGGCGCGGTGTTCCATCGTTTCGTCGCACAGAACAAATGAGCTTGCAAAAACAAAAAATTTCATGTGAGCTTACGATGTTTTGAATGAACTCATCTTATAGGGAATTTACCAAAGATTTCAAATTTGCTTCCTTCAATAAATTCAATGTAATTCAGTTTAAGTTTAAAAAAAACACATAACTGTTGGTCAATTTTAGCAACTGTCAAAGTACCTCGAAGGGTAATAATTTTAAAACTGAACTTAAACATAAATTTTTTTGTGATAATTTTGACAAAATGGCGGCCATTGAAAAATTAAAAAATTCCAATATTTCAATATTCTCTCAATTAGATGAGCCATTTTCAATTCAATACAAAAACAAATTTGGGAAAAGTTACATATACAAATGCGAGCGAAGCCGCGTGTATAAGCTAATCGAATAAAATTAAATTTCCTAAAATTTTACTCATAACTAATTACACTTTAGGCGCAATTGTCTGCTTCCATACCATTGATAAGGAGTCACAGCAATCAATGGTTGGTCAAATTCACAACAATCGATACTATCGATAGTGCTATCGATGGTTTTCACAACACAAGTGTGAAATGTTTCCGTTTCCAAAAACCGATTGTGTTATTCGGTTCTTAACTTCCAATTTCCATTCATCTTCATTCGAGTTTCTTGTTGGAAAAATATTTCAAACGAATTATCTAATCGTCTCTTGGCATATGGACACGAGAACAGAAGTGGACTTTTACTTACTTTTGTGAATCATTAAAACAAAATTTAGAATCGAGTATCTAGGAAAACTGAAACTAGCTAAGGACGTCTTTCTAGGGTTTGTACTAAGCCAGCATTAGCAACAGGCTCAGGTATTTTGTAGCTTCCCATTAATTGAACAATTAACCATTTATCAACATTTCCTTTATTTACAAAATGGTTGTCTTTTCAAAAAAGACAAGTCTTTTGTTTTGTCTCGTTTTAGGAATGTTTAGAAGAAAGTTTTCTAAATAAATAGCGAAGAGTTGAGAGGGTGCAATCGGAAGGGAATTTTGGATGACAGTTTTTCCTTTGTTTTTGTTTTGTTTTAGGTGCGAGTACCCTGTCTATAAGCAAAAAATATTTACAACAATTTGCTGACCTCCCCAAGGAGGTCATCAATGGCAGTTCCATGGCAAGGCGGGCGGAGACGGTCCGATCAGTAATGGCGAGAAAGTAAATTCACTTAGTGAGTTCCGGGAGCGGGGGCAGAGTTGATCGAAGCCACCGACTGGATATGTCCGGACAGAGGAGCAGTGTGGACAGCACCACGGTTTTGGGCTGTGTAGACAGCTTCATGAGCCACAGGGGCGACCACCACTGCAGGAGCGTGAGCATGAGCCACCACGGCGGGAGCGTGGGCTACCACATGGGCTGCGGGAGCATGAGCAGCCACAACAGCGGCACCATGACCATGAACTGGGGGCCATGCTCCAACGGTCACAGCAGCGGGCCAATGGGCAGCTGGGGCCACCCAGGGAGAGGCAACCACAGCGGGTCCGGAGACAGCAGTGTAGGAGAGACCATGTCCAGCCAACTGAGAGATCAGTGGAATCACAGACGACTGCACGCCCAGGGCAAGGGCCAAGGTGAAGACAACGGCGAGGGCGAACTAGAAATTGTGTTTGAAGGGTTTACAATGTGGCCAAGGACTAGGCAGGGCTATAACTTACTTTCATTTTGATTTTGTTTGGAATGGGGTTGGTTGCGCTCGGAATGAACTCTTGTTCTGAACTGATCTATTGGCAGTTCTGTCACTCAGTTTTATACTCGAACGATTGTGTTGGTCAGCGGAAAAGTTCATAAAAGTGAGAGTTCACACCAGACATGGACATGGGCTGGCATGTGAGATCATAGCTAATCACATGGCTGGGGACACACAAATGCATGGACCGCCCACCCGACCCGCCTCAAGTGCGACATTGTTTTCTTGCCCTGAACTCGATGTCAATGTGGTTTGCCAGTGCTGGGCCATAGAGTTGAGCAATTCCGGTTTGGATGCCGTGTTGTGGTTTTATTTAGTAAGTCATTCTAACAATTTGTTTAAGGTTCAACCACATTTAAGGCCAACTTTTCGATTCTTTTCTCGGGAGTAATTTGTATTAATTTTAGTTGAAAGTGCCAAATTGTTAACCTAATTGCAATGCTTATTGTCGAACCTTTGTGATATATCCTGGCTGTAAATCGAAATTATCTAAATTTTTTGGGTAATTAAAAATTGTATCACAATTACAATTACAACTATTTCACTCTCAAAAGTATGGAAAGAGTGAAAATTCTTGATCCAAGAGTGAATTTTGGATCCAGACATTCTTGATTCAAGAGTTTCATTCTTTGACCCAAGTACAAATAATTCTCAAAATAAAAGACTTGAAAAAATATTTGAAATTTACAACACCCCCCCACGGGTGTGAGAAACACGACCAGGACCCCTACTCGACCGAACGATGTGGTGTTTTGTCCGCTCCCCACCCACCATTAACTTTTTTTCGGTTACGGTTATTTCCATAAGATAATGTCTTAGTTCAAATTTCTTATACAGAATTTTAAACATTATAAGTTTTAGGTTAAAAAATATAAAAACTACTCCATTTGCAGAAGTATCGAGTTAAGTTTAACTAATTAGATAAATATACATTGGTCAAAACAATATACTTTTTTTCGCTATGTACCATGTAACCGATGGATATTCTCAGAAATGACATCTTAAGCGATATTGTAATTACATCTAAATATCATAATAGCATTTAGAGTTTGACAGTCCGAGCGAGTCCTACGGGGGGCGTCATTATAAATTTTCTCCTGAACAAACACTTACTTAGTGGGCGGTTCTGCAAACACAATTTTTGATAACTCAAAAAGATCCAAATACTGTTGTTGTCCCACCATTCCAAAATGTCTACTTTGCGTAGCATTCTTGTTCGTTTTAGAAACATATTTTGAAGAAGTGAATCTCTTCTTAGACTGCTTAATTTTCAGATTTTTTTGCACGTGAAACCCTAATCAATGATTGTATACGCGTATACTGCTCTGCAAATTTCCGTCAAACTTGAATTGGGGCTTATTTCCCTTATAATTCAATCGAATTACACTCGTTATAAACACAAAGTTAATGCTTCTTTGCTAAAAAAATCAGTAACACACTTCCATTACACAAAAACACCGGTCCATGTAGCTGGCTATAGGTATGTATATATTACCTCTGGTTTAATGTGCTAATTCTAATCTTCCGATGCGTTTTGCTTTGTCGTTATAGCAGTATGTCTCCAAAATAAAGAACACTGCTTATACATCCAGCCTGTTGCCTGCTCACATTACATTGTCGGAATTATCAAACAATTTCCGCTCCGACAAAATTTCCAGCGTCTGAGTACCTAGCTTCTATGCAATAAAACTGTTTAGCACAATGTTTGTAAGATACTTTCAGGCAGCCCATTAGCAAGAGCGCATAATAAACAAGCAGTCAACTTTAATGAATAAACTAAACTAAATAAAACTAGTAGAGGAAAAACCGAAATAAACCCATATATTTGTTTCGGTTACGGTACTGATAACCGGTTTTGTAAATAAAGGTTATACGGTTACGGTTATAAGAAACAAATTTTTTCGGTTACGGTTACGGTTTCAAATTTTAAAGTGTTTTTAGCGGTTACGGGTTACGGTTTCGGTTACTGTTTTAATCTCTGCTTTAAATATATACGCATAAAAAAACCCACGGCATTTTCAGTATCAAATCGGTCTTCATCTGGAAAAAATATCAAGTGATATTACAGCGTCCATATGTTTAGGTAGAAATAGTTTCACATTGATATGAAAACTTGATATTTTTCGATATTATTAAAGATAGGGCTGATATTTGATCTTTTTTTGTCTGTGTATGACCGCCGTCACTAGCACCAACTGCTCCTGGAATCCCCCTCGAATTTTCCTCAGTTTGTTGTAAGCCCGGCCCCGACGAGAATGTGCACACAGAAAAAAATCCCCCATATTTTTAAATATCCTTTTCACATTTTTCAGATCCTTTGGATGAATAATAAAGATCAATGAAATTTTTTTCTGTATATATGCATATATGTCCAATGGATCCCAAAAAATGATAGTTAACTATCCCTCAGATGGATACCGTAAATATCCTGAGGATCATCAAAAACTATTCTTTTTTTCTCAGTGCAGTTTTATTTTGTCGAAACAGACATTTAACATTAAGAAGGATTTCTGTTTGACAGCAGACAAATAACATACAGCTGGTTTTTATTAACAGTTGAAAGAGCTGAAAATGTTAATTTTAATAAAGTATTCGATGGGCAATTGGCTAAGAGTAGGGATGGGGGAATGAAGGAAAATTTGATCCCCTCCCTCCACGATCCCCAAAAAGACTGTCCTGTCCCGTCCCGATCTCGACCAAAAAATTTCAATTCAAAATCTCCCGAACTCGCACTTGTTTCGGGTCAAGCGGGAGTCCCGTCGCGCACCCATTTCTAGCTATGAGTCCTTAACGATGCATGGGACATAATGAAATAATTCTTAAATTTGTCCATTCTATATTTTTGGAGAGGAGGAATTTCCGCGACCTACTTACGAAACCACGTCCGCTTATTTAAACGTGAGCGTAAGTTAAGTCGGCTCTTACCGACTTCGATATACCACGTTCACTCATGAAAAAACATGTTTAACAGTGTTCCTGGGTTCCTTACTGTGACCATCCAAAAAGTAGCAACATTTTTTAGGGTGGGTGGGGGTGGTAGGGGGGCTGTGGTTCACTTTTTTGCTCATAACTTGAGAACCGTTCATCCGATCTTTATCATTTTTTTAATTACTAGTATCTTAGAAGGTACAAATTGTTTATCTTTAGAACTGTAGGAGATATAACGTTTTTTCAAATTGCGGGCGGGAGGGGGGCGTGGCCAAAATTTGAAACAAACTTGATCTGCGTGCAGATAAAAAGAAGCATTTGTCCCATATATGTCAAACTCTATATCTTACCATTCGACAGACGGACAGACGGAGACGGACAACGGACAAGTCTATCGTCTCGGCTGTTGATGCTGATCAAGAATATATATACTTTTATATGGTCGGAAATGATTCCTTCTGCCTGTTACATACATTTGCACGACTTTAGTATACCCTTTTTACTCTACGGTAACGGGTATAAAAACGGGAAGCAAGGCTTAACTTGTCTTTGCCGAAGTTTTTACACCCTGCAAATGTTTTAATACATCAGAGTTTAAGAACACCAGCATGAAAACAAACAATTTTCTAAAATAAAACCCAATTTCGACCGACCGTTCCTATGACAGCTATAAGTTATAGTCATCCGATCCGGTCGGTTCCGACATATTGGCAGTGTGCAGTAAAAAGAAGACTCTGTGCAAAAAGAAAGAAAAAAACTTTTATTATAAGAAGTTCAGAGGCGGCAATTACAAATTGCAATTACTTGACAACTATAAATATTTAATTATTGGTATTTTAAAGTAATTGAAGTTATATCAAATGCAATTTTTTAATTACATGGTACATACATTTATTCTAAATTTCTCTTATAGCTCATATAGAATCAATCGGTCTGAAAATGTTTTACCCAGCTGAAAAATCCATCGAAACGTAAGCAGGTAATATACAGAAAAAAGATAAAAAGAAAACAAAACGCGGAATGCGATTTTAAGCCTCCTTCTTTCTTCTTGAAATGAACCAGTTCAAACTGGTTCCAAACCTGCAGTTTAAATCTTAAATAATTTCTGATAATTAAGTCTTTTTCACTTTTGAATCCCTTTCCAAAAGGTTCATCAGAAACATTCTGTTAAATAAATATCTGAATTACAATTTTTTGAGGAAAGTTCCTTCATAGTTGCCGTTTCTTTAATTGTACTTTTCTTTTTCACATATTTATATTTTCTTTCTTATTTCTTTAAACTTTTTTGATTTCAAATTCCAAAATAATATGGTAGAGTATTATTTAACCAAAGAAGAGCCACGTAACCCGTAACACTGCTTTGAGAACAACTGAGTTTGTATTGCTATATTGTAAAAAAGTCTATTTGGCTCTCAATTGTGTTTTTTAAATTCTTTAAAATTACTATAATTGAGCTGGTAATATAACGAAACTTCCTTCTTTTGTGGAACAATAAAGTTCATTTACGATAGTCAGTTAAAGGTACATAAACCAATAGCCGAATGTGTTTTTTTGGTGGTAAAGGTAAGTTCGTTTACAAGTTGGGGAAATTTGACAACGAAGACAAGGAACATCCAGAACAGCTTGGAACTGTCCCATACGAGCTTACAAAATGGCATTTTAATTTATTTTTTTCAAACTTTCTGCAACTTTAATTAATGGCAAGTTCATTTAAATTAAGTTAACCCTCAGTACACCCAATAATATAAAAAAACTTCAAGTCCATTTATGCACTTCTTAATCTTTATCATATTTACCATCTCCCAAGTCGATTTATTGATCTTTGGTAAATTGCTCAAATTTGCATCTTCTCATTTGATGCCTTCTTCCTTTTTTCCTGTGAATCATTTATTTCTGCCAGAGTCAGTTCGATTGAACAAATGCACTCACCTCTAAGTAGAGCGCATGGTGAACTAGGGCCCAACCCACTTTTGAGCTGCAGTTCCGGTAAGTCGATGCATTTTCATTTTCACTTCGTCAAATAGCCACTTTAATTACTAAATTGTAGTTGCCTGTGTTGTTCTATATGCGATTCATTAGCATTTTCTAAGATTTACAATGCAAACCAATTATGGGTTAGATTTTAATCTGCATACGTACATACATATATCCTGAATATGGTAGTGTTTTAATTGATTTATGATACCAAAAGAGTTGTGCGGCAGATACTTGAGACATTTTTTAGGGTTCATTTAATTACATAAGCGACCCACGCCCACTTGATGGATGGAAAGAATAATTATAAACACAATTATTGGAAATGAGAGTGTGCGTTAAGGCTGCCTGTGTACAAGTTTGATAGATAGATAGCATTAACAGTGGTCATCACATGGCTTTAATATGACGGAAATCGGAATATTGTGGGAACATAATGAATTATATGTCGATACTTCAAGCCAGACTTAAGCCTTAGATAGGGCTTGGCGTGGTCCGGAAGGGTAGACTCAATTGAGTAAGCAGCCAAAGGTCGAAGAGGAAATGCGAGGAGGCTTAGAACAGCTTTGAACAGACGGCACAATTAAATACAAAATATCAAGAATTTTTACTTGAATTAAGTACTCACGGTGTCAATATTATAAAAATACACTTTACACTCTCATCATATCTCAGATATGTTAAGAGAGAAAGATTTGACATGTATGAGACATATATTTCTTATACTTGCAGGCAGATCAAGATTATTTATTTATTGCAATTATTTATTTATAATTATTATAATATAAAAAAAAAAAAAAAAGATAATAAAAAAAAAAGGGAACGTTAAACGAATAACAAACAAACAAGCCATCGTGTAACATAAAACGCAACGCAACAAAACACTACATTCCATAATTTATTTTTTTACCATTTTTTATTTGATAACTAACTTAAATTCATCAATTTACATATATTGGGATATAAAATAAATTAATTCGGTTGGGCTTACCCACCCTATTAACAATCCAATTCAAAACTAACCCACATCCCTTCCATTTCAGTCAAATTATTGATAAAAAATTTTTTGTTTTTTGTACGGATTCCAAAACTGGTCTCGGTTTTTTTCTCCATCAGCTCTTGTTTTCAAGATATCGCGGAAAAACCATTTTGCAGTTTTTTTGGCTTTTAAAAAATTATGGAGGTTACACCGATCAACAATAATTCTGTATTTATGAGCTCTATGCGACAGTATACATTCTAAGGTCGCCTAAAAAAATCAATGGAGCATCATCAGCCAAACCCAAAAGCGCCTAAATTGGCCTTTGAAGGCAATTTTCATCAAATTATAACAAATTAATCTCAACTTAATCGCCGTGTATCAGCCATTTGGGGGGTTGAATTTTAATTAAACTCCACTTTAGCACATAGCCCAATGTTTCTTCTAATTTCACGAATTTTTTTGCATATAAATCTTGTCGATGGACAAGGTTACAGGCGGTTATACGAAAAAAATGAATTAAATTTTATGGCAGGCTTACTAGATTGATACACAAAAGTGTATAGTAAATATTAAAAGACTATGATCTAACATAGACCTTACATTAATTGTCAGTGCAAAGTACAATAACATTCAATCAGTACTAGATTAAAAACAATTTGCCACAAAATTCTTATTTGTAATATCAAACAACCTCTTAAGAAACATTAAAATTTTATGAATTGGGCTTCAAATGGGCCAAGTGAGTCCACTGTCAAAAAAAAATAGTAAAAAAATAGGGGGAATCAACCTCGGGTTCGACCGAAGTTCAAGTTTATTTTACTACATGAAACATGCCTGCCAGTTTGTTATGGCGGCCTTGATATATTCACCACCATTTTGATCAAACTCTCCATAATTGTGTTGAAAGAGATAATGTTCATAACTGGAAAGTATAAAGAATCCTTCATTGAAAACAAAAAAATTTACCTTAATTTGCTAAAATTTTGTTTTAATAATTCAATTAAAATGTCTTTCTATGAACAATTTTTGAAAAATCAGATTCTTATTTTCGGGCCACTTAACTGTATGTAATAACTTAATTCAAAGTAAAACTAAAAATTCGAACTTCCAACTATGACTTATCGTCAACTGTCGTGACAGACTACAAAGTTATTCGCTTGCGAAATTTAGCGAGTTTTTGCACTACCTTGCAATTTTGCTCATTCCTCCAAATAATAAGAGTGGTCAACTTCCTTGTCATATACATTCGTTTCACAGGTAGAGTCTTTACTGAAATCTCTATCCGCCAGGCATTTGTTGATTTGAAAATCGTTGAAGTCGTTGTTGAAGTTTGGAAAATCGTAATAGTCAAAAGGAGCTTACTCCGTAGATTATAGTATGTAATTGCGGTACTCATTTGACCCATTTGTAGCCTAATTCACAAAATTTTAATGTTTCTTGAGGTTGTTTGATATTAAGCAAATATGAAATTTGTGGCAAATTGTTTTTAATCTAGTACTGATTGAATGTTATTGTACATTTGCATGACAATTAATGTAAGGTCTATGTTAGATCAAGTAGTCTTTTTAATATTTACTATACACTTTTTGTGTATCAATCTAGTAAGCCTGCCATAAAATTTAATTCATTTTTCGGTATTAACCGCCTGTAACTTTGTCCATCGACCATTATATTATGCAAAAAATTCGTGAAATTAGAACATTGGGCTATGTGCTAAAGTGAGTTTAAGTAAAATTCAACCACCCAAATAGCTGTTACCGGCGATTAAGTTTGAATAATTGGTCATAATTTGATGAAAATTGCTCTTCAAGCAATTTAGGCGACTTTAGGGTTTCAGACTGATGATGCTCCATTGATTTTTTTTAGGCGACCTTAAGAATGTATACTCATATTAGCTCATAAATACAGATATTGTTGCTCGGTGTAACCTCCATAATTTTAAAAGCCAAAAAAAACAACAAATGGTTTTCACGATATCTTGAAAAACAAGAGCTGATGGAGAAAAACCGAGACCAGTTTTGGAATCCAATTAGTAGCGTGTTGCAGGGGTAAATGTAGAAGCACTCTTTACGAGCATACTTTCTGCAACGGTGGAATTTTGCAACTACAATTGGGGAATATTGGTCGAACAGCGACAGCGGGATCCTTTAAGACTAAGCTCTTTCGGTTATGGGGGGGTTCTTTGCTGCTGCCAACATCCTACACTACGAATAATATTATTACAGAGTCCCTACAAAGAAGTGCACAATTGTACGCCCTGAGCGCACGAACAAAAACTCAAAACAACATACAGGTCGAAATTCTACAACTACATTTTGATATGTCCGTCAAGAAGCAATGTGGTGGTAGCTGCGATGTTAATTGCCACCTTTTTTCTTAACCCACCCCGACCATGGCCTTCAGCTGATTTGACAGTTGTGGACCCCTTATGCAAGACCTCTTTACCTTTTTTTATGTCCCCATGTCGAGAAAGCAAACTTAGATCATTATTTTTTAAATTATAATTATCGACAATATAAAGTACAATGCTTGGGTGTTAGATTAGTGAGATTCATCATTTGAAATTAATAACTACTAACAAAATTGATTACCATCATTTTGGTTTTTGGAGTAGCTAATACTTCAAGCCAAAACTTAATTAAGATTATAAATTAATTATAAGAATAAAGAATAATAAAGGAATCAGCAAATTAAAAATGTTCATTATTTAGTGTCGGGAATTGAACCGGCAATTTGAATATTAATAAAATAGTTATAGAGGTTACAACCAATTGGTTTTGCGAAAGCTTTTCTTTAAATTCTTATATGTGATCTCTTTCACAATGGCCAAACAATTCAATGTGAAACAAGGGATGAATACCCATCATAATTTGCAATGATTAATTTCTCCATAAATGCTCTTTATCTCACGCTATTTTTAAGCAACACCAGCAATAATATTTCAAAATAGACACTTACGGCAAGCTTTTATCCCACGCAGAAAGATCTTTCCTTGTGACGGCTGCAGCTGTTAAATAGATGATTAGATGGTGCTTAAATACGCAATTATGTGGAGCCCATTGGGCAATGCTCCAACAAGATCATGTCAACTCTGTAAAATTTCCATATATTAGAACATGTTTTACATTAAGATAATTGCCTACGACCATTAGCAAGAATATCCTTTTTTGTTGAACAGGCGACCCTGCTGGCTATACATAGTGTACTTTAGTATTGTAAGGCATACGTTAACACAATGGTTGATTCAAAAAAACGAACACCACTTGGGTGGCTGATTTAGGTTAGGAGTCTCCAGTGACTACTCGTAAGGGTAGAAGTCCATCCAGGAACAGGAGAACGGGAGATCTAGATACACTTCACGTTGCAAGACAGGTCCCATGCGTTCGGGGCAAAAATTCGTATTCTGTGGGGGCACGAGATCCAGAAATTGGACGACTTGCTCAATGGCCAAGCCTCGGGAACACACGCGTCACTTGCGATGGCCGACTTTGTCCAGATGTAACCTTGGAAACGGTGTAACCAACTAAGGCTCCTTTATCGAAAGGAGAGGAATCGATTCCTGACAAGATGTATGTAGATCTCCTATGTAGAGATGCTAAGCCCAAGGCTTCTTCCTTAGGGTGTATGAAAATCTTGGCCTGCGCATGTGTGGCTGACACGCGAACGTCTCTTTGGGGGTTATGTGCGGCTGGCTATATAGGGAACACCAATTTTCAGCACTTCTGATCAAATTAAGAACACCTAATTCTCACAGGTTGTTCTTTTTCCTTTCAAATTAAATGGAACAATTCGCTATATTTGTGCGACTGCAAAAAATGCACAAGCACACACACACACACAGGCACTAATATCTCTATCGCTGTGGCAGCTAATAGAGAGATGATATGATTCTGCCCAACCGGACACTTTGAAGACCACGAGGAGAAAGAATGATTTTCTCTACCTCCGACTTCATGCAGCTCCACTTTCTCGTTTCCTTCCTTTTTTTCTTTCCTAAGAGCAGCAACTTTGAATAACTACCACAGCTAAAGAAAATGCGAAATGTTCGCGTTGCCAGATCGAATGCAGTTACATGCACTGATTAAAAGCTGACTGTTATAACAAGCTCTGATCATAGGAAAGGGCGTTAAAAGTGGTGCTGCATTTGAATTCAGAATTATACTTTTTTTTTTTGACTTATGAAATTCATTTGACATGTATAAGACTTGACTCATATAAGTCCATTACAGTATACATATACAATTTCTCACACCAACTAAATGAGGCAGCATTAGCTCTTCAATGTGAGCATTTTTATATAAAAGGAAGCAAAAATAAATGGAAACAAAGTCAAGATTACATAACACCCACCTCACAATACATTCTCTTACTTTGTCGTTCACCCAGAAGCGTGGGCGATTGCCCCAAAGCCAAGGCATATACCCAGGTATCCATTATCGTTGGAAAAACTTGCATAGACAGACCATTAGACTAAGCAATTAAATCACGCTCAAAGTAAAAACCCGCATTTTGTGGCAAAGCAAACAAATTCAATTATGCAAAAAAAAATCGCCTTCAATTTAGAAGTGTTTGTCTCAATTTGGAGACAATGCAGAAATGGAAACATTTGGCAAATGCAGCCGCATTGCAAACAAGTTCCTAAGGCAGCGGGTGTCTTTGGTGAAGTGTGCTCATATCGATACAGGTAGACAGTGTCATAGCTTGGAAGGGGTAGTACTTAGGATTAATTTAATTACCTCTCTAAATATCAAAATACCCGCCTTTTTGATTCCACGCCAACGCCAAAAGTCAGCCAAAATGAAAAGAGTTCGAGTTGAATTCTTGTGATGATTATCTGCAATTAGCTGCTGCTATAATTCACCAAGTCCATGTGTAGTCTGTAATTAGCCTTAAGCGTTTGCATAATTAAGCATACGCCCTGTGGTCTCAATAGTTAGTCAGTCGGTGCTACAATTAATGTTCACTCAACTGAACATTGGCCTGCAACTTGACTACCGTTCAGTAGTAGAGTAGATATTGGCCAGCCAATATGTCCCAACAAATTAGATTTGTAATAATACATTTTGATCTGCCCACTTAAGAGTTAGACAAAGACATATTCGAGATATGAAATCAACAATGTTTTCAAGGTCGCGGGTTGAAGTGTTCAGGTGCATAAAACAAACAAAAAACGCCTCAAGGCTATGTGTTAGCTTTATCATCTGGTTAGATAAATCACGCTGATTCATATATGGTATAAGACGTGACTGGGGGGAAAATTCTAAAAATTATGGAATTTAAATGACTGACAATTAATTCGTATTATTCCCTCAAAAGTAAAGCTGCTAACCTTCAAAATGGAAAAGCGTCGCTGCAAACTATTATTATTTTACTACTCAGTTTCATAGATAGGTGCTCGAAGAAATATATAATTAAGCTTTACATAATTTATACATCCCGGGTCGCTCCAAGGAATCAGAACGTTCGTACAACAAAGGTGGAATTATAGTTAAAAACAGCTTTCGTTGATATGTTTTTAGGAACAAGAATGGCTGGAAAAATATTTTTTGTCCGAATCCTTTAAGTATTTATTCCACTAAAATTTTATAAAAAAAAAAAACGATTTGAATCGATGTTAAAATCGTCGATTAATTGGTGCCAATTCTGGAGTATTTGCCAAATCGTTTTAGTTTTTTATAGTTGTTTAATCTTCCTCTCTCTTCGGTAATTTATTTTGTGTATTTATGATATTATTTGATAATTATCAGCCATTTTGGTCCAGCCTTATTGATGACAAATTCTGATTCAGTTTTGTGCACTGATTCCAAAACTGGTCTCGGTTTTTCTCTATCAGCTCTTGTTTTCAAGATATCGCGGAAAAACCATTTTGCTGTTTTTTTGGCTTTTAAAAAATTATGGAGGTTACACCGAGCAACAATATCTGTATTTATGAGCTCTATGCGACAGTATACATACTAAGGTCGCCTAAAAAAATCAATGGAGCATCATCAGCAAACCCAAAAGCGCCTAAATTGGCCTTTGAAGAGAAATTTTCATAAAATTATAGCAAATTTTCAAACTTAATCGCCGTGTACCAGCCATTTGGGGTGGTTGAATTTTAATTAAAACCACTTTAGCATGTAGCTCAATGGTTCTTTAATTTCACAAATTTTTTTTGCATATAAATCTTGTCGATGGACAAAGTTACAGGCGGTTAATCCCGAAAAAATGAATTAAATTTTATGGCAGGATTACTAGATTGATACACAAAAAGTGTATAGGAAATATTAAAAGACTTCTTGATCTAACATAGACCCTTACATTAATTGTCATGCAAATGTACAATAACATTCAATCAGTACTAGATTAAAACAATTTGCCACAAAATTCATGTTTTCTTAATATCAAACAACCTCTTAAGAAACATTAAAATTTTATGAATTAGGCTACAAATGGGTCAAATGAGTACAAATTACTATAATCTACGGAAGGTAAGCTCCTTGTGACTATTGCGATTTTCCAAACTTCATCAAATGCCTGGCGGAAAGAGATTTCAGTAAAAACTCTATCTATTAAGGAAACGAATGTATGACGAGGAAGTTGACCACTCTTATTATTTAGGAGGAATGAAGGCAATAATTGCAGAATTGGTGCAAACTCGCTCCATTTCGCAAGCGAATAACTTTGTGAGTCTGTCACGACATTTGACGAGATAGTCATAAGTTGGAAGTTCCAATTGTTACTTTTACTTTGAATTAAATTATTACATACAGTTAAGTGGCCCGAAAATAAAATCCGATTTTCAAAAAATTGTACATAGAAAAGACCTTTTTAATTGAATTATGTAAACAAATTTTCACAAATTAAGGTAATTTTTGTTTTCAATGACAAGCGTCTTTATACTTTCCAGGTATGAATATCTGTTTCAGCATAATTTTGGAGAGTTTGATCAAAATCGGATGAATATATCGTATAGCTGCAATATAACAAACTGGCAGGCATGTTTCATGCTCCTAAACGAAACTCGCAAAATATGGTCAACCAAATTTTCTATGCTGTCTGCTCACCGAAATGACAGGAAAAACTTTAACAAGTTGCTCACTCTCTCAACAGAACACTAGATTTTGATTTTCTAGTGTTTTCTGTATTTCATAGTAATCGATGAGAGAAACACACTGAGCTGTCTGACTATTACAGTTTGATGGGGACAATTTCGTTTGGGTGTCAGCAGCTGAGCATAAGCAACTGAGCAAATCAAGCCAATTGTCAGCGCAAAGTGTCTTTTTGTTGTTGTGTTACACACTCACCTTGGCCTACTAGAATTAAAATATGTTTAAAAATAAACAATATTCGATGTATTATTATTTAAATACTTGTTTTTAAGCATTAAGTAGCTGGATCATCCCAAGCGGTTTCACGACAATCTAAGTCTTTAACAACGTATATTTAATTATTTGGTAATTTCTTAGACTGGAATTTCTCCAGTCCGGTCGCAGTTTTAAGCGATATGATTATATACAGTATGTCAAGAAAGTGTTTTGACACAGGAAAAAATTTCACATTTTACACTTTTATTGCAAAAAAAGGGCTTTCTATAAATGGAAAAATTTTGTTCTTATTTTATTTTAATTCTGTATCGTCCCTAGAACTAGTATGCAAAAAAAAGTAGCCAAATCCATCCAGTTTTAGCATTTTAAAAAATATAAAACAAATAAAAACGCAATTTAAAAGTGTCAAGAAAGTGTTTTGACAAAAGTCAAAACACTTATATCCTCAGTACAGGAGCTCAAATGGAAATAAAAATTAATGATTCTAGACAATTTTGACATGCTGAACCCGAATCTGGTTATATAAACTCCATATCTTCCATGGATTAGCTGCAAACTTAAATTAAAATGCAGAAAATGGCTCATTTTACCCCTTTTTGGTACATTCGAATCTCGTAGAAATCCGATTATTTTGAAAATGATTTCTTCTTTGTAATATAGCATCAAACCTAGAGTACACAAGAAATAAACAAAATCTGTTTCATCGGCCACATTATCGGGTGCTTTTCGATTTAACAATAGTGTAGTTGTAAGGCAATGCTGTTGAAAAATTTGAAAAAAGGCGGGACACGCCCTTAAATTTTAACAAATATAGTTCGTGTCATATGCACTTTGGATTACAAGGCGATTTTGTTAAAAGTCCAACCGATTCTGCTGAATTCTCTCACCCATTCACAAAATTTCACACAAGTCAGCCATTTTTTGCGGATTGATCATGAACTTATAACCTATGAAATGACTAAAGTATTTAATTTATTGTATACATATTGGTACGTACTATTGAATGTTGAGATCGAAAATTAAAAAATCAGCTGATTTCTACGAGATTCGAATGTACTACAAAGGGGTAAAATGAGCCATTATCTGCATTTTAATTTAAGTTTGCAGCTAATCCATGGAAGATATGGAGTTTATATAACCAGATTCGGGTTCAGCATGTCAAAATTGTCTAGAATCATTAATTTTTATTTCCATTTGAGCTCCTGTACTGAGGATATAAGTGTTTTGACTTTTGTCAAAACACTTTCTTGACACTTTTAAATTGCGTTTTTATTTGTTTTATATTTTTTAAAATGCTAAAACTGGATGGATTTGGCTACTTTTTTTGCATACTAGTTCTAGGGACGATACAGAATTAAAATAAAATAAGAACAAAATTTTTCCATTTATAGAAAGCCCTTTTTTGCAATAAAAGTGTAAAATGTGATTTTTTTCCTGTGTCAAAACACTTTCTTGGCTGCATACTGTATCTCCACGCTAACTTGCCTTTGAGTTGTTGAGTTTTCTGATCACCTTTTAGTACATCTTTTTTATTTTGTAAAAGTTTAGGGCTCTGGAAAATTTATAATTCACTTGATGCCATTATAGGTTAATTAACAACAATCAACTGTCGATGTATTGTTTTGCCTTCTACCAAAAGCACACATACCTCCATACACACATATATTTCCACGTGGGAAATTAAATTTAATTGAGCACCCACACATGCTTAGAAGACACTTTCGAAAATCTGGCCAGCAAGTGTCTCAAGGAAACACATAGACAAGCAAGCTAGAAAAATCTCTCATTGATTGAGGCAAAGGCATTTTGTGAATAGTCAGAGTTGAGATGTCAATTCGTTCCACTTTTTCATAGTGTCTGAGAGCGGCTGTATTCTATCTGACAGCCTGTGAGAAAAGGGAGCATTTTTGAGCTCACTCCTAGGCTATATAAGCAGCTGGTCAGGCAAGGTTTGCTTCCCCTAATTTTTTACTATTTTTTTTTGACAGTGGACTCCAATTCATAAAATTTTGTTTCTTAAGAAGTTGTTTGATATTAAGCAAATATGAATTTTGTGGCAAATTGTTTCTTAATCTAATTACTGATTGAATGTTATTGTACATTTGCATGACAATTAATGTAAGGTCTATGTTAGATCAAGTAGTCTTTTTTAATATTTGCCCACTTTTTGTGTATCTTCGCTTTCTCCAAAGTATTGCAATTTTAAGTCCAATTTTGGTCCAAAAACCGGTTTGAAATCGTAAAAGTTTTGCGAAAGTGAAAATAATAGCATGACTGTAACTACTAGGGTTGCCGAACATTTAAAAAATATCTGTATCGATATTTTTTCGATATTAAAAAGGTAAAATTTCGTTATCGACATTTTGTTGTAAAAATCATCGATATTATCGACATCCTTACAATAAGCAGGTCTATTAAAGTAATTAAGGCGTCATTTGACTATTTTTACGAACTACATTATGATCAGGGTTGGTCCCAAAGCATTAGCATTTTTTTAATTAGCATTAAATTTAAATGATAATTGAAAAAAATTTGAATTGGCATTATAAATTTTAAATCCAATTAAAATATTTTTAATTGGCATTAAAATGAAATAATTTTAATTCAAAATTTTCAATTGGCATTAAAATGAAATCATTTCAATTTATTCAATTTATTTATTATATTCATTCCAAAATGATCTTGGGTGGCAGCTGTATGCACTCTGACCCAGCACAGTGGGTGAAACCACAAAGTTGTCCTTAACGAACAACAGTACATGAAAAACGATGAATTACCATTTCGAGTGCATTGCGCAACACTCTTCCCTGGTACTTGGTACTTTACTTACCGTTTCCAACACTTCGAAGTATTTACCGCTCAAGATTAGAGGCTTTGTTCTCTCTTCAATCGGGATATCAGCAGAGTTCGGGCTAGCTACGCTGATGGTAAAGTCTGGAGGCTGCGTTTGATAGCATGGATCCTTAATACTATGGTCGGAATCGACTTCGTTGTTGGTTTTGCAAGAAGTCATATTGATACCACAATAAAATTCACTGAACATTTTCTCATTCAATCGATCTAAACGCGCTTTGACATTCAATTCAATGCCAGTTGAAAATTTTGAATTAAAATTATTTTATTTTAATGCCAATTGAAAATTTTGAATTAAAATTATTTCATTTCAATGCCAATTCAAAATATTTTAATTGGAATTGAAAATTATAATGCCAATTTAAAAATGTTTTTGAATTTGCATTGCCAGATTTAATGCCAATTAAAATTAAGCATTATCAATTGGCATTACCAATTATTAATGCTAATTGATAAAAATAATGCCAGCGGCACAACTCTGATTATGATTATGATTCTTCCAGATAGCTGCTATGTGTCAAATAAACCTAAAATTTGTTATACTATGTTAGTTTATATGAGAGATAGCTTTATGCTTATAGTAGATGTAAAATTGGCCCCAATTGTATTTTTGTAAATTTAACAAAAGATATGTTTTGCAAACCGAAACTTTTCGCCGGCTCTAGGTCATTAAACTTTTGCACATATCTTTAAATAGATTACCACACCACAAACAGGGGTGGTCAACTTTGTGTTTTTCTTTTTATTTGCTGACTTCGAATGCTCTGCTGCTGATGATTTCTAGTCGATCGGAAAATACCACTTATGATAAAACCGGGAGTTTCTTGAAACAACTGTCCTTTGCGTGTTGAGTGTTTTATCTTCAAACATAATATGACCTTGAGCTCATTGATAAATTTATTTTAATGGAATTGAGGAAAGATGATTAACTTCAATAGAAATCATACAGGGTTTGTCCAGAAAGTAATAGAACTGATTTTCTTCCGGCGCAACTGTACT